>OZ026616.1:23428568-23693568 GCA_964020975.1 Hermodice carunculata | reverse complement strand
CCATTGAACCTATTTACCTAGCACAGGTATAGCAGGCTTAAGCAGGAGAGGTTGAATAGGCAAGGAACACGTGCCTTTGTTGATGTTCAAGGAGCAAAAAGAATGAGTAAAAATTGTCAACAAGACACAGGCTAAAATAGGTTTTTCCATGGGGAAGACACAAGAGTCAATGGTTACCAGTTTACAAAAGGTACATATTCCAGCAATGAGAGGAGACTTTAACCCTGTACCTTCTGAACCAATCAAAACTAGCTGGTGGTCCGATGTCATCTGCTGCACAATGACTACAATGACTTTGAGCCGTTCAATGTTTCTGACTCATTTCGACATTTACGTAGAACAATTTGCACAAGAATTGTACATGCACCTCACCAGCATGCAAACCCTACGTCAATGGTTTTCTTTGGCAAGTGTTGGGTGCTGAGCACCTGACCTTTGCCACGCAAAGTGGCTGTCTCAATTCAATCAGGGGCGAGGGTTAAGGGGAGGAGATAGCCATCCAAGCACACTCCTGTACTGTTGAACAACGACCATCGTATAGGATCTTTAAATGTTGACAATTTTACTTGTGATAAGAAAATATAGGGGTTTCCCAGTGAGATGAATCACAGAACAGTGTTGTAAACAGAATTCTCAAATACACTGTGGCACACATGGGTGAGTGGGGCAGTAATAAGTCCTATTTCATACAGACCACTCAATGCTACTCAGATGCTTGAAGGCAAAATTCCTGGGTGAACTCTGCACATTAATGGAATAAAGAAATTCAACTCCTGTCATGCACATGTAAAAATGCCTTATACAATAGTGTGGTGGTGATTATGTTAATGTGAATACAGCTGCATGTAGCATGGCAAAACATGGACCTTGTCTCCCTTTAACCACTGTGCATCAACACACGTGTATCATGCACTTATTCACAAATACTACATTATACCCCCAAACACGGCCATGTATCACGCCTGGTGGCTTTTCCCACCCATTGGAAATAAATGTTAGAATGAACCTTGTCACCTTTCTACATGGTAAATTTACATTTTTATTGATGCTCGTAATTCAAAATTATAATATATACAATTTTCCTGCTTTAAAATGTTATGAAGGTAATACAGTCTCAGACCTTTATGATCAAAGGTTTTTTGCAAACCAAAATGCTACATAAACCATGATAGAAGCTCCATAACATGCACTTTTTATGTAAAGTGCCAGTTCTATCCTACCACAAGATACAACATATCAAACTGCTAAAATTACAGTAAGAAACAGAGAGCACAGATACATGGCAACCATGTCTCAATTTGTGTACACATACTCTGATTAAAAATCTTATATCATTAATGCCATTATTGCTACGCTGACAAATCAGGCATGTGAGTGGCCAGTCAGAAAAATATCAGAAATTTACCCACGTCTGTCTGAAATACCTCCAAATCAAGGAAACATAGAGGATCCAAAAAGCTGATCTAATATGAAATAAGAAGGAAATATATGTTCAATTTAGCTGAGTCAGGTGTTAAATTAGCGGAAATCTGCTCAATACACGTATCTGGAATGTCACATGAAAATGACATACAAAACTTATTCCACACAAATTACATTTGTGTCCATCAGTTGTTTTGGACGAGAAGGGAGAACATGGTACTATTTGAGACCACCTCTACTGCCAGAAAAGAAATAACCAATCCAAAAAAATGCAGGTAAATTGACACAAAAATGAAATCATGTGTTTTCAAAGAATTGTCTTGAAAGATGTAATCTTTTACCCAGGTGGTCTTTACAGCAGCTACAACTGTATGTTTTCCTCTCTCTTTTTAGTCTACATAAGCTTGTGCGTTTGAAAGCCTTTTGTTGATATTCAATTAAATGACAGATCTGAATTGCTCTTAGCACAGTAATAATAATAAATTAATAACTGCTTCTTTTCCTTATATGCATTTTTCTCTTTGAGAGTCCCCCCCCCCACCCCCCCACCCCCGACTAAATATAAATAATAAGCACTGCAACACAGTGCAGTGGCACCTACTGATCTACAGTATGTAGCCACTGTGGTGAGAAGTCTCCTCATCTCTGGGGCCAGTCTTCTCTGGCCAGAAGAAGAGTCAACTTCTTTCATAGTTTAAGCTGTGGCTGTGGGTCACCTGCTGCTTGTGACCACTTTTTGTGGCACAAAGGGTGGCCACATGCAGCAGGTGCCACTGTATAAGATCATGAGGTTGTCCTAACACGCTCATTCCATACTATGGTGACTTGCCAGGCAGTGCCAGAACCACGGACTTAAGACCATAGGCATGTTGGTACTTGGAGGAAAGCTCTTTTCATGAAGAATTTAAATATGCAATTGTCGTCTTAAATCTAGGTTTATATATATATATATATATATATATATATATATACGGAAAAACCAGGGACTGGTATGGAATGAGTTAACCATTCTAATCCTCCCTTTATTGTGAGCATTCATGGGGTGTACGTACAGACTTGTCCTGTGTCATACAAAAAGACACCACCCATAATATATATACAGGCATATATAAATATTTGAGGGTATTACTGCAGCATATATAAATGCACTTAACGTGTGTTTCAGATGCACAATGGCTGAGCAAAATCCAAGTGCATGTTGACCATTTCAACACCACGCTTCATGGTTCTCACAGCACGGTACATCGAGGATGGGATGGGAGTTGAGTTTAACCACGGGGGGGGGGGGGGGGGGGGGGGGGGGGGGGGGCAAGACTTTTTCTAGTTATTTATACCTGTTAGTAATGTCCACAGTTCACACACAAATTTTCCTTTCAAGCTTCAGAATGATATGCCTTATCATTATACATGTATATCAAATCGGAAAAATAATTTATCTGCCACACCCTCTCATGCGAACGCTGTTTGTCAACATCATCTGAGGTTGTGCATGGGACTGATTCAATTCCCTTTCCCCTTTCCCATGTCTGAATCCATGCACCTTTGAAAAGATGGAAGACCTGTTTGTAAGCACAACAAAAATCACTTTTAACTCCATTGCACCCCGCCGCAGCATAGATAGGTTTTGAACATGTTAACAACACATGGTTTTGCTGTCTTCAGGTGCAGCTTCACAGAGTAAAATGATAGAAATTACTCCCAAAGTAATTAGTGCTATGCAGATGTATAACAAAGGTTTAGGGAACAATGACGACAAAACCTGATCACATGATCTCACCCCCCCCCCCCCTTGCCAGTGTTAGCTCCAGTAATTGATATTTGATGGTAACACAACTTGTGACCATGAATCAAGGTCCTGAAAATTATTCAGTAATCTATATATATGGATCTTGCAAAAAGCCAAGTATGAGTATGTATGTCATATTTAGCAGCATGATGTAAATATGTTGCCACTATTAAAGCTATGCTTATGCCTACAAGTATACTGAATCCACACTTGCTGAAAAAGTACAAACTGTACAGGTCTCCCCCAGCCCATCATGGAGTACATGTGTGTGGTTAACACTAGCTAGTTTACACACCTTGCTCTCTACTCCAGAATCACCCTTTTCTGGAATCTGGCCTCAGCTTCAGCCATGACAACCCTACTTCTTACAGAGATAAAGAGCAACTCCATGATCACATTTCACACATTTAATCCCATCAAACTCACAATATTCATATACTATTATGCACGTGCTCTGAAAGTATTTTTCTGTCATACAACATTTTACTTTTACAAATGAGGAATGATCAGATAAATCATCAAATATATTATTCTATGGTTCAATATATTACTAGTGTATTGCATTGAAAGACATATATCAACATATATGTCTTGTTACGAGCACCACTGAACTGAAAATACTGAAAATACAAAGCTACACATAAAAGAATATATTGATGCTACATTTAAAATTATGTGTTACTATAATGAATTTAATTAGAACCAATATGGGACATCCTGTTTCAGTATTTAGAAATTACGAGCTTTTAATTTTATGCAAGAAAGTCATTCCAACTTCAATTTTTTGGTTTCCAATCAAACATAAAACCAAAGTTGTCACATTTTAATTTATGCAAATAAGGTGAATACACAAAATTTACATCTTGAATAACTTCAAAATTACTATAGACTGAGGTGTCGTTCAAACTTCAGTTGACAGATTTGTACGATAGTTACATCCCATGAACCACAAATCAATGTGTAGCAGTTTCATTTACAGTGGTACCTCTTTTGAGAGACCACCCCTACAGCAGGTCAAATTGTGGTCTCTCAAAACAGGTGGTCTTTCATTAGAGGTACAACAACATGGAAAAGATAGTACAGTGTTCTGAGAGAGCGGTCTTAAAAAGATATGCGGTCTCTCAATAGAAGGGTCTCTCAAGAAAGGTACCACTGTATGCAAATTAGGGCAAACACACAAAATTTCAATCTTAAATAGCTTGAAAACTATAATAGATTGAGGTGTCTCTCCAACTTCAATTAACAGGTTTTTGACATGGCATGAAAAAAATGTTGTTGCAGGAGTTAATAAATATTGAATAGGCAATCTTTAAAAGTTTTCTAGGCACATAGACTGATTTGCTAAAAAGCAAATAAAATTTTTCTAGTCCTATTTGTTTTCTGTCATGTATCAATTTACCAAAAAATGTTACCAATTAACTTTGTTATAAACACAGATGAGTTGGGGAAACTTTTTGGGAATAATATTCTAATTGACTGTTTTTATGCAACATAACAATTTCTGCCTTCCACGTCTGCACAGACACCTACCCCCCTCCCCCTCTCCCTCTCTCTCTTTCTTATATAAAAAGAACTATCAATATAAAAGTACACCTAAATCATAAATTCATAACATAAGCACACACAAAAATAACTACTGGGATCTTCACATTAAGATTTCTAGTCTATGTGCATGAGGGCTCAAGAGAATAAGGGAAGCACGTTTGTTCGTTTGTGTGCATATATATATATACATATATATATATATATATATATATATATATATATATATATATATATATACACACACACACACATACATATATATATATATGTGCCTGTGTGTGTATGTATGTATGTATGTATGTGTGTATGTTCACTCAAGGCGTTTCTTGTTTACATGGATGCCAACTACAGCCCGTCATGCAGCTGAAGCTTGTAACATGTCAACAATGAGATCCACTCAATACACCAATAATATGACAAAAGACTAAGTACAAGGTGAAACAGTAAGACCAGGACACAAACATGGACTAAGGCTGATCTGTCAATATATCAATATGATCAAGTTGTGCCTGCATTTTGCTGTGCACTTGTATCCGCACATATTGTATGTATTTCACTTCCTCATCCTGGTGTGGCCAGAGGCTATGTTTCCGCTGAGTAGACATACATATTGTCTTAGGAACACCCGACCACACTGCTCCAAAGGAAAAAGTTTCCTTTTTCACTTGAACCATCATTCACCCGCACCTGAACTATTCATCTGGAGACCGTTGTTAAGAAACATGATACACAATGATCACTTTGACTTCTGTGAACAAGGTGACAAAATATATGTATCCATTGTGTCCATGGCATCTGTGATTAAGTGACATTAGCCATACTGTGACTGCAGACTAACCTAAGTGGTTTTATCCCTTTATGTAATTAAATTTATACAACTCATTCTAATCTAACTGGGACAGACTGTTCGTATATTAAGTTAAAATTGTATGGAAATTGCACATTAACCCTCATAATGCAGAGACCATGTTAATATGTTCATGTCATTGCTGTTTCAAGTTACAGAGACTGTGTAAACACTCAAGTTTCCAAGAATGCAATAGTGTGGAATTTATCAGCTGTTTTGGATCATTTACACTCAGAAACAAATCACAGATACATGAGGCCGTTAGCGGTAGCATTAAAACTCATACAAATTACACCAAATCATTATCATCAAGGAAATTAGCATTCACGACATGTTTGTGTTGCTGTGAATTTTAATTGCAGTGCAAATCCAACTCGGCTGTAATTGGTACCTTTTCAATCACCATAGGGGCCAGTTTTCCTATAATATTTATCTCTGTACCTAGAATAGACTTCCTGTGATCTTTTTCTGCCATTGCCACAAACAAATCGTCCAAATGAATCCTATAATATATGCAGAAAGAACAATTTACAGCTACATGTGACTCCCATCATTTTCCGTTGATGCCAAACACTGGTGGGCAGAAGCGCGGTGAAAGTGCAAGTGTTCATGCGACAAAGCTCTGTATTAGAGCGGGTGACAAAAGAAAATGAGACAGTTTTGTGATTTGCATTATGATGTCATTTTCAGCCAACAGAAAATTGTGGCCACGGTTCTTGTGCAGAAAGTTTGCCCTTGACCTTTGACCTCAAGGTCACCTGTTTGCACATTTAAGGGAAGCCTCACCTGGGTAAATAATGACCACGTTTGATGGACTTCAATTATAACCATTTGAAGATGTGACAGGGAAAGCATTTTATTTTGCAAGGCATTGTGACCTTGACCTATGACCTGAAAGTCATTCACTATCATTTGAAAAAATTCCCCAAATCTATGGGGTATCTGTACCAAAAGTTTCAAGTGAATCTGGCATACAGTTTTGAAGAAGTTGCCTAGAATTTGAACTACCATTGCAGACCGCATTGACTTAAATGGTAATCAACAGGAATGCAAAAGTTAACCCCTCCCCCATTAAAAATCCAAAAATCACTACAGCATGACCATTTGAACAAAGTTGGTAGATACCTACCCAATGTATATCCCCACCTGGTTTTGAAGTGAATCTGGCCAATTGCTTTGGAGAAGTTGAAAATGTGAATTAGCACTGCAATCCCCATTAACTAACATTAGAAATCAACAGGAATGTATGCATTTTGACCTTTCAAGGTCACTCAGTTTAAAATAAAACATACAGTTGAAAACCCATGGGTACTTTCCTATCAATATTTAATAGTAACCTTGGGCCTGTGATGCACCATTAAGAAGGTACAAGCCAATATGTGAAAATTGCTGAGTCAGCAGTAAAATGCAACAAGGATATGACCTTGACCTTTGACCTCAAGGTTATATATTATTGTGTGGGAAAAATTTCCCAGACCCTCAGATTATCTGTACCAAATTAGGAGGCAATAGGTCAAGAGGGGACAGAAATATAAGGAAAATAAGATTCACGGAGGCGGAGACGGCGGTTTCCAAGACTTGCACTATTTACATGGTACATTTAAAGCTTTTTCCTGATACACAGTGCAGATTTAATCCAGATTTAGACATTGCAAGTAATTACATCTGGTTATTTGGCAAGCAAAAATGCTTTGAATACGTCCCATTTTTGTGAAACATTCCTACATGTTGTAACGAACATAGTGATTTGCATCAAATAAAATTGAGGGTTAACACTTATTCAGTACTGTAGAGGATGTCGTGAAAAAATTAATGAAGCGTAAATACGGTTAATAGTTAATTTTTGGTTGTTTTTTTTTTTAAATTTCATTTGAATTTCAAAATGTTTGGTAGGAAGTAGTTTCTTTTAACTCGTACTCCAAGGGAAGCCCAGAAATGATGTTGGCAATTTCTGGGAAATGGCAATATGTGCAGCACCATACAAAAACAACATGCAGTTCTTCCCTTGCTTCATACAGGGAAGGTTTTTGTTTCTCTCCAAACGGAGCGAACCGCTGAACAGGAAGGTCAACACTGTAGCCTGACATTTGGTTTGTTTGGTCTTTATCAGCTTTGTACAGACCTGACAATACTGACCCTTTACAGATCCCTACAACAGAAACTCTTTCCTGGTTACCATGGTAATATAAATTTACTATATAGGACAAGGCCACAGGTTTTCTTTGTTAATGCAGTTAAATGACAATACACTGCAGGCTATTTAAGTACATTTTCAATTCCTGACTGACCCTTAATTTTGCATCTGACCTGCATTTTGTTTGTTGTTGCCAGAAGAAACATTTACCTCCTATTTTTGCCATCAATAGAATCTATACATGCTTGATGGCATATTCATAATACAAAATCTGGATGCTGATGTCATATTGCATGAAGGTGTACTGCAGAAATACTTCATTTAATGTACAGTGTATGTATGTGTATACAGTCATATATATATATATATATATACACACATACAGGTGTGTATCATTTAAATGTGATACACATATCAGTAGGAAAAATTGGGGAGAGACTTCACACAGATTTTTTTTTTTCACTTACCAGTAAATTATCTTATTTATTTTGACCTGCTATCCCTCTAATTCACATGTCTTGACATGACTAAGTAGTCAGTTACAGAAATCAAACAGATTTTTTTTTAGACTGGTAAAGTATACATTTTATTCTTATTTTCACCTGCCAGCCCTCTAATTATCATGTCTCAACAGGACAAACAGTCAGTTTAATAACAATGTACTCAGTCTGCTTACCATCACCTAAAAAAATTTGTTGCCATGGGCATGATAGGACACGTAATTCTGTTCTTCCAACATTGAATGTACATGCATGCAATTTTCTTCTTAAACAAAACAAGAATTTGAAAATCCCCCCCCCCCAAAAATGGTACATGTATTTCTAAAGATGGTTCAGCAACTGCTCCTTTACTTCAAGACATGGCATGAACAGGTTCTTCCTGGAAAACACAGGGAAGACACAGAACAGCGGGAATGTACTGGGACAGGTCGTCGGTTGTACAGGACATTATAGGCTGAGGGAATGGGTTAAACAACTTGTCTTTTTTTCTACCAAGGTGTGTCAAGTTTGTTCTTGGACATAGTAAGACACTGTGGAATACAGAGAAGATGTAAATGGGATGAAGAATGTGCAGTGTGACATCCCGGACTGTACAGGACATCACAGGAAACTTAGTGACACAATGTTAACTAAATGACAGGGTGCCAGAATGTAATGGGACGTTATTCAGTAGAATGTTATTCATGCTGAATACAAGACGGAATGTGGCAGACACCACAGCTAGGGGGAATGTTATGGGGAACAGAAAATGAATGTACGGTTCAGGGCTTCAACACCAAGTCCAGGATATACCACAATAAGACAATCTGATTACCAGTTTATCACTCCAAGTGACAAAAAAGACAATGTGGACTACATTAGGCATGATATGATATATGGCAGTATATGATGTGCAAGGTGCCACAGATCACACTACAGTGAAATATGGCATGTTACGGAATTATAACCAGTTGGGATGCTAAGACCCCTAAATTTACTGCTGGCATATTTTTGGCCAACCAAAAAATAACAAGCCTGCACAACTCTCATTTATAACACACTTCCAGTGGCTTCTAATTTGATTTTCTTTCTTTTTTTTTTTTCCCGTCCCAACCTTTAACCCTTTAGATTGTTATGATATCACAGATAGAGGGAATATGGTGGTTTGACTGGGCAGATCATTGACGATTCAGCATGGGAAAGTTATGAAAATACAATGCGGACTGCAATGGATATCAGAGTCACTGGCAGGTAGTGTTGTCAGATTTGACCTGACGGCAGTTGATCGTTCCTAGAAGTGTAATTATGTCCTCCAGCATTTTCCAGGGAAAGAGTGTGCCAATGAAGCTGCCTCTATACCAACCTGATGCACATGTGCCTGTTCTATCACTCAAAGTGTGCTGGAACAAGACAAACCACAATTTCTCCTTATGATAATGGTGCATATAGTCAACCTTCCAACAGTTAACCCTTCCTCTGCTGCAGGTGAGAAAACCCGCTCACAGGTACTTGCTTTTCCTATGCTACAGGCAAGTTTATCTGCCCAATGTGGCACACGCTGAAGATCAACCTTCAGTGCACATAATTACCGAGATATGGCAACATGGCGTGTTCTCCTGCAGATGTACAAGATATTAAAAGGTATCCACTAGAACTATTGAGCAATAGCGCCAAAACTATATCAATATTTATTCAGTACGGACCCTTGCAGAGATTGATTGACAATGCACACTAGTCCATGAGTTTCCTGTTTTAACATCGACTGCGTGCAGTTTTCACTCTGTATTTCTTTCAGCGGTTAGCCAGGAACATTCTGAATATTTTAAAAAATATCTACAGTTGATATGTCACTAAATTTTGGTACTCATGTGACATGAAAACATGAAAGTACCAAGACCAGAATTTCGGCAAGAATCCGAGAATCCATTCTCGTAAAGATTCTCCTAAACTTGTCTTTGTTTAAAAAGAAAACTAATGGACAAAAATCCAAATAGATTCTCACAAAATTTTGCGAAATTCTGGCCTTGAGTACCATTGGTTTGAATGATCAATTCCATTATGCTTGCTTGTTGAAAGTGTGCACTGCGCATACCTGACCAAGTCCCTCGACTTCGCAAACTTATTCGCATGACTGGTGAGCCAATCAGCGCCCGAGCAGGGCAAGAATCTCACTGAAGCAGCGCAACAATCCTGCTACCTTCTAAGACTTTTACCTTGGAGAGGGTAAATTTGTAAATGCAAGAAGACGTTTGGTGGGCGGGAATAAAAAATTAAGCCAATAGGAAAGCAGCATGATGATATTGATGATGTTCTGACATTTCCACTGATACCAAACGTCTCTGAAATGGGGCAAGAGAATCGCACAAACTTTGTGACTGCAAAATATGCAATTTCATCGCTGTTTTGCACATTTTTATTGGCAAATGTACCAAAAGCCATTGATTAAATGTTTATTTTGAAGTCTGTATGAAATAAATCATCACATTTACGCAACTAAATCAACCCTGCAGCAAAAACTACAGTTTGATAGACTGGAATTCAGCATATGATGTCTTTGTTTATGTAAATAAACGTCCATGTGGATGCCCTGAAAATCATGTTCATGTGGCGATCCGATGATTAAGTTCCACGTGATAGACAATTAACCAGAAAAAAAAAAAAAAATTATAGCATGGGAAGGGTTAAGAAGGAACTGATACCTGTCCTTCTGGAAGAATGAACTGGTAAACCAACATGGAGGGTATTTCATGGCACATAAAAACAGCTCCACACATGGTGAAGGAGTCCTAAATGGATATGGGAATGTAAGAGTGCTCAGAGACAGGTTCCATGACTCTTCAAATATGCATGCATGCTGTACGTGGTGAGCATCTGTTGCCTGAAACCTCACATTCTACATCTCCAATGAAATCAAAGTGGATGTTGTCATGGTGATTTTGCAACCAATGCTCTTCATCCTGGGCAGGAGGTCTGTGGATCAATGCAAAGCTTCTTATTGCTTGTCCTCATCTGTACACGTCTGCATGTGCTCCCAAGTTGCCTGCATGTGCTCATTGACAATGATAATGTGATGAAGTGACACCCGCCATCATGACCATAGCATCAAATCTTGTAATCAGCCAATGAGCAGCTTCACTTGTAGAGGTCTGACAAGTTACAAAGTCCGAGCCCACTGCCGGCCGCTGGCAGCAGGAATGCTACCTGGTGACCTTGTGACAGTATAATAAGTGTCACTAAGCTGGGGCATGTATTCTGTAGGGCTGAATAATTTGGCCAATGCAAACATCAACCTTACCATAGTATTCTTAACTCTAAAGGAACTAACACTGATGTCAACTAGCATGTAACTTTTTCCCATAAAAAATTAACAGCAAAGTTTCCAATCACATTATAAGTGATGCATTTCTTCTTTCTCACTCAGAAAATCTGTCCCGTTTCTTGAAGTGTTGTGTTGGACAGGGTTGGATATCGTTATCAATTTCTGCATCACTATATGTATTACGATATAGTATGAGAGTATATGACAGGGTTCATACAGGTTCGTGAAAAGTAAATTCAAGGACTTTCAAGGACTTTTTCTAGCACTTAAATCAAGTTTTCAAGGACCAGATCAAGCAATAGAACCCAACAGACAAATTGCTTAAATCATCAATTTTCAACTCTTTACTAATAAGACCAATGCTTCTTATTCCACATTTATATTTATTACAACCCCACATGAATCAGACTCAAAGTTTGAAATAGGCAATTGACTTTCCACAAATTTACAAAGAAGCCTATATGTGGATCATATTACTGAACATCACTTTTAAAGATAAATTCAATATGGATTTTTTTATGAGTTTTATTATGACTTATGTAGGCCTATTCAGCCAGTATGGGTTGTATTCCTGAAATTGACTCTATCTAGTCTATAAAACTGGTACAACTACATAAGGGTAAAATTATGCCTGAAGATGTACCTATCCCCACGCACATTTGTCATAAGAATGCCCAGTTTTTTTCTAGGAAGCTGATGTACTTTGTTACCTGTATGTTCGATACAGTGTATTTGTCCCTGAAAGTAGGCTGTACATGTAAATAAGGCTCACATGATTGGTTAGGCCCGATTTTATAAGAACTGTCAAACCTACATGGATTAAATAAATGGGGATTAAAAACAAAAAGATACTTTGTAATTTGCAGTGTTACATTTTGCAAAATAGAAATTGCCAGCCACTTCAAAGGAAAATGACAGCAGAATATGTTCATATAAATGTGATTCAAGTTCACAAACACTTAAGTTTGTGGAAAATATTCATATTTTTTGGCTACAGTAGAACTTGCCTCATTGGGTGATGCTTAAAAATAAAATTCAATGACTTTTCCAGGACCTTGGTCCAAAATTCTGGATATTCAAGGTTTTCAAGGCCTTGAAAATGAATGTAGCAAATTCAAGTACAGTACTTTCAAGCACTTCAAGGACCTGTGCGAACCCTGATAAGAAGTGATCACACTCTTTGAATTTACATGCAACAGTCAGTGTCACAGCCTCTGTGCTGTGGGTTTGGATAAATCATTTTGCCATGTCTGGCATACACTGGCAAAGAATTGATCATGTAGGCTGTGAAATGTGCTTTACAGGCTGTTCATCTCCATATACAATGATAATTTTCTTAACCCTTTCCCCCTTAAACCGGCCAAAACCGGCTGGTGGTCAAATGGCGTCTGCTTCAGCGTTTTCAACTGATTTCAACAGCAATGAAAAACAATTTGACTGAGACTTGAAGATAAGACCTGTCAAGACAACATGAGGTCAACAGCTTTCCTCGGCATGGGTTGGGCACTTAGTTTTCTGAAATAAGTCTTTTACTTGTCATAATACATGGGATTTATTTATTATTCATTTATTTGTCATTTAATTATTTATTTTCAAACATTTGAAGTCATTCCCCTAAATCCTGATTTACAAGGGCAAACATAATTTATATTATTGTTCATCCATGTCATTGCATCCTGCCATCATTAGCAGTAATTGTTTTAAATTCTTATTCTTAGATCCAAAAGCAGTTTTACATTTGGTGTATGTAGGTGGCTCCATGAGTTGTCAACATAACTTTCAACTGTGTCTTGTTTGGAAACTGTTTCTAAATTTGTCTTGAAATTACAATTAGCTGGCATTTCGTATAGTCAACTTAGACAAAGATGAGAATAAGCTTTTGTTATCAAACAATAGCTGGTCAGACAGATTACATGCATGACAGGTCTCTGGCCAACATCGAATAACATGCTTAACTGGTACTTGGTCCAGGGATCTGAGTGTGTGGCAGAGGTGTCCATAATCCTCTTGCTAAAACAAAGGGTTGCAAACAATAGGGTTCACATAGTGGCAATCTGGGGAAGATCAGATATGTCACTCTGTACAACATGTTCATTGGTTAAATGTGTTCTTTTGTATTTTGTTGACTTTGCATTAATTTGTATTTTATTGGTTAATATCTGGAAGCCTCCTTCTGATTTTGGATGCTTCTATGTAAGCTACAATTTTATTGGCTATTTGCAATTTCTATTGTTCTAAAATTAGGCTTCTCAAGATTCAGAATTAAAATCACTTCGAGTTCTGCCTCCAAACCAAGCAGTTGTGTTTTTCTTGTGCGAGTGTTAAGTGCCTGCCATTTTCAAGTGTGTAAGTTTGGGCCTTCACTGCATTGTGATCTAGCTACATCCCCCAATCTACAGTCATTCATATTCAGCGGACATTTCACCTTGCGACAGTTTTCCCCAGAAAATACTAGCAGAGTAGTGGGATTTCCATATATTAAACCAAATTTGAGCAGATTTCAAGAATTACCGCCCTATCCTCCTATACCTTATAATGGAATGCCTAAGTTAGAGACCGAATTTCACGATGGCCCTACAGTAAATAATTTGTAGGGCTCTGGGGAGAACCCTGTCTTCCTGCCATATTCAGTGCCCCTTGTTTCTTTTACATGCCGGGCTACTGGTAACTGATCTTGAGTTGATAATTAGAGCATATAAAGGAACACAACAGTGACTGTAAGCCTACTACCTTGGGAGCCAATGGTCTCCTTACACTACGGAGGTACAGTCAATGTCCACTCTATGCCTACCATCTTAGGAGTAAATGGTCACTGTACGCCAGCTATCGTGCCAGCCAATGGTCACCCTGGGCCTTCTTGATTGCCAATGGTCAGGTATATCTAGTCCTACTACCTTGGCAGCCAATGTTCATGAATGCACAGGTATGCTACTGTCGGAACCAATTGTGAATGCTAATGCACCAGTCAATTACTATGAATTGCATTGCAACTGTTGTAAATGGCATAACAGTGTCATAAACTGCATAACTAATGCTGAGACTAAAGGCAACATTTCTATCTTCGTCAGGGCTTGATAAATCTCATGCTTAGGTACACAGTCTATTCAATTGATTACCATGCATAGATACACAGTTTATTCAATTGATTACCATGCATAGATATACGTATATTATAGGGTGGTTGCCTCTATTGGCAGCCAGTGATCACTGTCCTGCACTGACAGACAAGGATCACTGCCCTGCTTTGACACTGACAGCCAAGATAGTCACGGTCGTCCTACTGTGGGCAGCAGTCGCTATTCCACATTAATAGCTAAAAGCTAATGGTCAGTGTGACACTGTGCCTACCAATGGGCAATCTGCTTATATTAGCTTGATAACAGAAGTTGTTTCATGTGAAATACTATGGCTAGGTCCTGTTTGCCAATTGTTTTTGATATCTAATATGTTTAAACCAACCATAATGGCAGCCAATGGATGACAAATGGTGACTTATCGAGGGATATGACTGGCATAATTTGTCATCATGCTCATTCAATAAACTAGAAACAATTACATTTTCACACTTGCCCTTACACCCCAAAAACATATTCATATGAGCCATGTTCTGTCCTCCCCCTCCCCCACCTCCAAAGCTGTCTCTTACTTTTAAAAGCAAATCCTTTTACACATAGTTCATAAAATGACATCATCATGAGCATGTGTGCAATTGTGACACAAAGTTCACTCTATGAAGTAGCAAATACAACATATATGCAGCACTATTTACACACAACCAACCTGCTTGAAGTTAAAAAGATTTCTTTCATTTCAGTGCTTTCTGTTCCCGTCATTCAATTTCAACTGTATCTTGATGTAGCATGTTTTAAAGGTAGCAGGGATATGATAGCTACATTTCTGCTAAAAATACCTGAAATGTAATCAGGACTACTGGGTGTGTTATCAACCTAAGTAAACCTACAATCAATGGAGATATCCCACAGTTGTAGACACATGGGCCAGCAGTTCCTACATCATGATCAATATCCTACACACAATATGCAATGCCACTCCTACACAACAGCTGCTTCCTGGTTTCACTGGTTTAATTCAATATACAATGTATTACTGAAAGCCACCCCTCACCCACCTCCCCAGCCCAGAACTGAGCGTTGTGGAAGGCCTTACAATTTGTGTTATCTGCCAGTCCTGTGGACTGACAGAACTTACTGGGAAACATTTTGACACAAGATTGAATCAGATGACAGTCTTAATTGTTACAGCTTTTATCAGTGGTTAGCAGTGCAGAATTTTGGGATAATTTTTGTCCAAACTTATGCAGCTAACACAGACACGGAAAATGCCACTTCATTTTGGCTTTTCAACTACACAACGCTATATATTTATTGACCAGATGGTACTGACCAGAGTTTGAAGGACTGACAAGTGTCAGAGAGTGTCAGTCCTGTGGACTGATAGATACTAGGAGTTTATTTTAACCCGTGCCATGCATTTTACCTGGAACTCAATGAACAAACTGCATAGGACCGTTGGTCAACTCTTTCAGTGTTGATCACAGTGAAAATTGTGATTAATTATCAGAAGGAATATAATGATTTCTAGTTAAAATTCCTCACAAGACCTGTCATTCAAGGTCCAGCACACATTCACTCTTCAAATGATATAATTGTCCAGATCAATATATTTCCTCATCATGCTTTAGGCACATAAGGCATAGCAGAGAAACTTGTTGACTCAGTTCAAACCAAGTACAAAAAGGGTTAATCTAAACTTCTCAGAGAAAGGTTCTTTCGTGCAAGCACAACACACCTACTGCTGTCAATTCAGAAGTTTCAACACAGCTTGACATTCTTCTCAATAGGGGGTTTTCGCCAGCCACTACATTGAATGAGGGCTTCTGGAATCGTGCTAGTTCTCAACCGCCAGATTTACAGTCAGCTCATAAACACTATATGGTACAGTCTGACTTAGGCTGGTGTAAACTCCCTTGTAAAATGCCAAGATTTATGTGTTGTGTCCTAGGGTGTCCCAAAGGCAACATTTTATATCATTGCATTGAACTCCTTTTAATTCTTTACTCTCACAATGTTCTATCATTTAATCATGCTATCTTTATTTGACAATAATTCCTTATTTGTTACTCATGGACTGTTTTCTTATACCAAAGAAAGTTTACATTAGAATTGGTTGTAGATGCTAATCTCTTGTTTGTATAAGGCTTGTATCTTTCCGATTTTAACGGAAACGGAACGGAATAATGAATTTTTGTCACCTCTGAAATGGAATTTGCTGTTTTGCCTTAATGTGTTTTACATACAAACAGAACTACTGAAACGGAATTTGGAAATTTCTGGTTGGTGAAACGGAATTTCTAGTTTTTTGAAACAGAAAAATACAGGCCCTATTTATACTTCACTTAATTAATTTCGGTCTATTCTAAATTACTTTTCTCAGATTGTTACTAGCTCATGTATCATTGCTTGTGCATTTAATCAACGGGTACATAAAATGTGCATATATGTATGGCTAGACCACCATTTTTGTAGGCAATTGTGTGGTCTCCTTCCCTGAAAATACAGATTTTAAATCTCCTTTAAACTTACTTATTCTATTGTGCTTAAGCACTGCAATGTGAACGTGCATGTATTTATTTTGTATATTAATCAGAAGCGGTCAGAAAATAAAATTGCAATATCTTCTCTTTTTTTTCTTCTTAAAGTGCTCTAGGTATTCAGTATAGAAACAGACTAAGAAACTAACTACCAAATGGAAGTAAAGCCTATGAAATAGTGCATGCGCAGTCTCTGGTCAGAATCCCCTATTGTCTTGAAGTCCTCTTAAAGTTTCCAACATTTAAGCATTAACTATTTTAATATTATATTAAATTTGTGGTGGCAATAAGTTGAACAACAGCAAAGATCACATCTTTTAAATATTGAACATGGATACCCACAGTTGTTCAAGTGCTTAGTACATGATGTATGTTACATAAAAGATACATGATATATGTAGATTGACTAATGGCCCCATGAAAATAGGCATCCCGTTGAATCATGTTCGAGCAGGGACAATTCACTTTCTCCCAATTTAACATGATATTAAATTGGGAGAAAGTGTAATTATCCCTTCTCTAATGAGGATCAAATTCAGTGGAAAAAAAGTGCTTTCATTTCTGATCTGGTCTGCTTTGACTTGTCATCCTGTTCCTGGTTAGGCCATTGAATAGAGTGGCCACGGAGCAAGCACAGAGACCAGTATCAGGTTTTGGTGTCATGTGATTCTGTCATGATGATGAGGTGTGCATTACTGGCCAACTTACACTCCGTAACATTCATGTGGCACATGAGGGGTCAACGGATCTTGTGTACTATTACACACATCTTTGTTTCTAATATTACATTTCCCAAGTGCTGATGTTATTAAACTGTTTTCCCAAATCTGAATTGCATTCATCACTTATATATATATATATATATATATATATATATATATATATAGTAAATGAATATATAATCACATGGCAGGCTGGTTATGAAACAGACATGTATACATGTGATGTACATAAATATATATGACCACCCCTTCTGCCAAGGGATGATTAGACATTTTAATCATTTTTTATTTCTAAAGCACTTTCAGCACACAGGGGGAGGGGGGTAAATGGACTTCTACAGATAATGGAAAATGATCGGCATTTGTTACCCATATTTTATGGTATTTTGGTACTATTTCTTGAAAGATCATCATTCTTGAGTATTAAGTTGGAGGGAGGGAGGGGTCATGAAATTTAGTACCCTAAGTACTAATTAAAAAAATGATGGTAATGTTGAACCATCCCCAACCAAAAATAAAAAATAGCTGAAGAGCACTGTAACATCAGGCCACACAGCTTTTATGACCATATTTCTGAGGGTAGAGTGGTCTAGTCTTTACAACTTCACCTCCAATTTAAAATACTACCTGCCACATTAAGGGTGGTTTTCTACAGCAGGTAGTTACTGTACATACTATGGATACAGAGGTAGCTCTAACCATGCATTGCGGGCCAGCTGAAAACATCATAGCAAGACAAATATACATACAGCCTCCATGACATGCAAAGAAATGTATACATACATTGCACAACAATACAGTTTCATTTCTTAAGCCCCCCCCCCCCCCATCTACTGGTGTTAAGCTGCAAAAGGGCTAAGCTGGAAGCATGTGCACGCACACACAAACCTTCCAGTCAGCTCTGCAAACCTTGCCATTTGAAAACTGCTAAATCCAGAAAATCATGTTGAAACTGGTCTTGTATTTCCATGTTCATACAGTGAAAACTCATTATAATGACACCATCTGTGCCCTGAGAAATGTGTCGGATAAGTGAGTCAAATAACAATGAAAATAAACCTTTTCCCATGCAAATTTGTGTCATTATATTGAATATGTCGGCTATCTGAGTGTCGTTATAATGAGGTTTCACTGTATATACAAAACTTGTCCCATCCTGTTGACCCTGCCTAAACAACTGCCCCCCCCCCCCCCCCCAGGTACATATGTGTGTGTGTGTGTGTGTTTGGCTTTTTTTCTGGGAGTGCTTTGGGTGTACAAAAGAATGGACCATATGTAGGTGTGCCAGATAAGTGCAGTGTGTGTTGTCAGCTTCTGTGTACAGGTGCATGGATCACTGATTTAAAGGCTGTGCACTTGACACAAACCACAAATAAATAAAATAGCTCATGAAGTTCCTTTGCCTTGCAGCCTTGGTGACCACTCTGTATACATGTTAGCACTGGCCCATGAATACCTGTCACACCCAGCTGGCCTCAGGAAGCATGACCATGTAGCAACATTCATGAACCACATGCACATGGCTTTTTTGGTACCATCTGACCACTTGCCCCTTTCATCAGCCTGGTAACATGAATTACATGGCTAATTCCGTTTGGGTTAAAGTAGCTCTAAGCCACCTTGTTTTCAATAGAAATCCTCCTTCTTTGTATGAAAATATGTCTTGCTTAATATTATTATGACATGAAATCTTAATGTTTTTGAAATGCTTGAGAGTAACTCCTGAGTTACTCTGGGATTGAACTTTCTCTTCTTTTTTCAAGGCCACACAATTTTTATTGAGTCCAGGAAAAAAATCACTAAACATTGATTTTTTTGCCTGCACTCTAAAAAAATTATGATCACCAGTGGGTCAAGCAACAGACAACAAAAATATTTTTATTTCACCTTATGTATTTGTGGAGATGTGCAATATCCATGCAGCTCACAAGACATAATATTGTACCATTTCCACCTGAATGTAGAATTTGATGTCAAGTGATAAAATGTGATGTCAAGCTCATGCCAGATCTACACAGTACACCATGGTTCTACATGATCCACATAAAACATGTCTGCAGCTGCAAGGTCTTGTCCACTCCGTTGATGCATGCCTGATCAGTCAAATCTTCCAAAATGATGATATGGGAGACAAATAAATTCTACTGATATTGTTTCAATTGTCATACAATAAGAAGACTCCTGAATGCAAGATCAGTATCTAGACGGCTCAGCTGAGTGCTTCTGCATTAACAGCCCAACTGTGGTCTCAACCCTCCTGATGTTTGCAGTACATATTGATTCTCCATCCTACATGAGGTCACCATAACCTTGAAGTCTGCCTTTGTCAACAATGTTACACAAACACTTGTATACTGGCAGTTTCTGCAGAAAAGAGTTCTACCCTACCATGAAACAGTGAGTCTGATGAAGCACAAATTTGGTGTGCATGGCTTTGTTGCCTATAAACTGCCACCATTACCATCTGTATTTGACAGGGACAAATCCCTGGCTCCATTTTCCAAAAGCCAGTAACATTGGTTCCCATCATACCTGCATCCTTCTTCTCTTCTGTCACAAACCTCAGGACACTGGATAATGGAATTATGTTCATTGCTTAGAATGTTTTTCAGTTTTCCCCACGACTTCAAAAGCATATAGCGAGTAATCTGGATAATGTTCATCATCTAAGTTGCAGGCATTTTGGGTCAATTTTGCCTTACCAACATGGAACATTTTCATGGAAAAAAATGACAGTTGGTGAAGAACAGGTGAAAGGTGGGCTGCCTTTCCACTTATATGTGAATCATACAAGTGAATCACTGTACACTCAAGCAAGGTCAGATTCACCAACATTACCATGAGGATTTAAAATGTGGTGTTGCCCCATATCACTGTTTTTAGGTGCTCAGATCAAAACCATTTTCATTCAACTGTGACTCATTCCAATGGTTTATTTTTAAATACTGTTGGAATGACCTAAGCCCCTCCCCTCCGCTGTATGAATATCACGACCCCTTGAAAATAGGTCAAGGTCACTCAACACTGATCTCTGCAAAGCTTCCCATGAGATACTTGTGCAGTAGTTTCATTATAGCAGTGGAATTTATTTGTAAGTTATTGCATCTGCAAGCACGACAAACGCGTGCATACAGACATAATTCCCTGTCAGCGGTTAAAGCTGAGGGGGAAAAATGTCTGAAATTTCCACTGTCGTCCCCTTGTGCACCACTCAGATGGCCTTGAAGATAAGTAAAGTTTCATAACAAGAGGGCTGTGTGAACAGCCCATGCCTCAGCTGATCTTGACATTCATCACACTTGCAGCTCTATGAACTTGGGAAAGGATCAAGGACACCATGTTCTGAGTAAGTCTGACCTTTATAGAAGAACACTTACATGTGCAACATCAAAGTTCAAGTAGTTCTCAAGTTATAATGAAGAGTAAAATTCATGTATGTTGCACTGTGACCCCACAAACCAGGTCAAGGTCATTCATGTACTGTCTCAGCATGACCTTCATACAGAATAATTAACATGTGTAGCTAACTCAAAACAGATCTCAAGTTATCAAGTAAACAGTAAATTTCGTGTCAGTTGTCCTGTGAATTAGCATTAGATTACCCATTGACTTACATAGTAATCAATAGGAAAGCTGCATTGTACAATAAGAACCTGAATTGAAAATCCTTAAAAATCAGGAATTCAAAGCAGTGCCACCTAGTAAACAACTGTTTGACCCTTCCACAACAACATATCCATCACATTTCTGCTGATTTTTTTGTAAGGAATAGCTATTTTTATTTTGTTCTGAGGGATGGTTCTGAGAACAAGTGAAAAATAGCTATTCCTTACAAAAAATTCATAAAAAAGTTGCAGTGCCACCTGGTGAACAAATTGGGAACTAGGTGTCCCAGGGAGTGTCTATGTACGATATCAAAGCAATTGGGTGAGCAGTTTTAGAGGAAAAGAATTTTGAAGGTTTGCCCCCCAAAAGAACAAACAAGAGGGCTGTGTGAACAGCCCGTGCCTCAGCTGATCTTGACATTCATCACGCAGCTCTATCAACTTGGGAAAGGATCAAGGACACCATGTTCTGAGTAAGTCTGACCTTTATAGAAGAACACTTACATGTGCAACATCAAAGTTCAAGTAGTTCTCAAGTTATAATGAAGAGTAAAATTCATGTACGTTGCAGTGTGACCCCACAAACGAGGTCAAGGTCATTCATGTACTGTCTCAGCATGACCTTCATACAGAATAATTAACATGTGTGGCTAACTCAAAACAGATCTCAAGTTATCAAGTAAACATTAAATTTCGTGTCAGTCGCCTGGTGAATTAGCATTAGAATGCCCATTGACTTACATAGTAATCAATAGGAAAGCTGCATCGAACGATAAGTGCCCGAATTGAAAATCCTTAAAAATAAGGAATCCAAAGCAGTGCCACCTACTAAACAACTGTTTGACCCTTCCACAACAACATATCCATCACATCTCAGCTTAATCTGAGGGACCGTTCTGACAACAAGTGAAAAATAGCAAAACCATACAAAAAAATTCCTGAAAAAAATTGCAGCACCACCTGGTGAACAAATTGGGAACTAGGTGTCCCCGAGAGTGTCTATGTACGATATCAAAGCAATTGGGTACGCTGTTTCGGAGAAGAAGATTTTTTAAGATTTGTCCAAAAAAAAAGAACAAAAAAATTCATTAAAAATCCAAAAATCACTGGAGCATGAACATTTGAACAAAATTGGTAGAAACCCACCCAAGGTACATTGCCACCAAGTTTGAAGTTAATCTGGATGACTGTTTTGGAGCAGAAGTCAAAAATGTGAATTAGCATTAGAATGCCCATGGACTTCCATAGTAATCAATAGGAAAGCTGCATTGACCGATAAGTACCCGAATTGAAAAAATCGTTAAAAATCAGGAATCCGCAGCATTCCCACATAGTGAACAACTTTGTTTGACCCTTCTACAAGGAACATATCCACCATGTTTCAGCTTAATCTGAGTGACGGTTCTGGAGGAGAAGTCGAAAATAGCTATACCACACAAAAATTCATAAAAAAATTGCAGCGCCACCTGGTGAACAAATTAAGAACTAGGAGTCCCAGGGAGTGTTCCTGTGTGATATCAAAGCAATTGGGTAAGCGGTTTCGGAGAAGAAGATTTCTTAAGATTTACCCAAAAAAGAACAAAAAAATTCATTAAAAATCCAAAAATCAATGGACCATGACCATTTGAACAAACTTGGTAGAGACCCACCCAAGGCACATTTCCACCAAGTTTGAAGTGAATCTGGCTGACGGTTTTTGAGAAGAAGTCGAAAATGTGAATTGTGGACGACGGACGGACGGACGGACGGACCCTCAAAAAACCTCAGCTGACTGACAAGTCAGCTGAGGTAAAAAGTTTACAAATACAAAGAGGAAGCTGGTTTTTGCAATGGAACCTGGCCCATAATATGATCCATCTCTGATATAAATTTGGTAAAGCTGTTATAAATTTTTTTTGTTTTTGTTTGAGATATCGCAGTAACGTTGTCAGGGTTGACTACAAAACTGGTCATTTCTGTGCAATCACAACTTAAAATTCTGACATTATCAGATTGAGATGTGGAAAGGTCCTATGAAACAATTTGAAATGGCGATGAAAGTTATGGAATGGAATGGGCAACAGGTTAAGAGCCGATGACGGCAAGACCGTGTTTATGCAGTTGATGTGCACAGTGGAAGATTGGTTTTTCCTATATATCCCAGTTTCGACACGAAGAATCTTACCCCTAATTGCAAGTAAGTCATTAAATATGCTTGATAATGAAATTTGAAGCACAGGAACTCCATCCCATTCAGCAGGGTTTCCGTTAACCCCCAAATGGGGGTATATTACCCTTTCAAATCATATACCCCCTCAGCAAAATTCAAAGGGTCCCAACTTCCTATATTTTCTTTGTTAACTTTGTAAAATATAGCTAAAATTGGACTCTCTTTCAGGTTGAGACCCTCTGAAAAAATTTCTAATGGAAACCCTTACTTCCAACAGTACTAGAACAAAATAATGTGTCATAATTCTGAGGATGTACAGATTGCGGCAACAGCCGCGATTTGCGTTAGGTGGGTCATAATGATCACCACTTTGCTTGTCTTGGGTTGGGTGCCAAGAAAAATAATTGATTTAGGGCAAGCAATCATGAATGGTCTTATATTTATAACAAAGACAGCAAAAATGTTTTCTTAATTCTAGTGACGAGAAATCCAAGTGAAAACTTCCAAGGCTGATGACAATTTACATTTGGGTGTTTTTGGATGATTGGAGTGGGAAAGGGTAAAATAAAAATATATAAGATCATTTGAGTATCAAATTTTGTTCCATTTAAACAATTATCTGTACATACAGGTCCAATTTTAGGTCCAAAACAGTGCCATGCAGAGGAAATAAAGGAATCCATACATGTGAAATTGTAACAAATGATTTAGGCATGTAATCTGCCAATCAAAATTGCACGTGGACTTATCAGTATTTCATTAATCTGCATGCATGGCTTATCAATTTTTTTGGGGAAAAAGCTGACTGGAAGCAATAAATTGTAAAATCTGTATGCACACTGCATTACAGAGGAACAGCATTGGCTCACTGGCTGACAGTGTGTGACTAAAGTCATCTACTTGTCAAGAAAGGAGAAAGGCAGATAGTGGAGATCTGGCTAGCCTTTGGCCAGGGTCAGGTGGAGTCATGGGAGGGCTGATCTCCTCCCCCAGGCAAGTGGAAAGTTCATTCAGTACAAAGTGTCATTTCCCAGCAAAAAGTTAGCATTCTATGCCTGGTTGTCCACAATTCTTTACTGTTGATGTGTGACTGCCAATGTAAATCTTCCTGCGGCCATTTTTATGGGCCAGCTCCTCGACCGTTGGACACCATGCATTTGATTTATCTTCTTGTGAAACCAACCAGTAACACAAACTTATTTACAAACAATACTGAAACATACACAAAGGTCATGTTTACACCAAACACAAACAATAGAGTCATGTTTACATATAAGTTGATCAATAACAAAATACTGTGCTGTCCCCTGCAAACCTGACAATATATCTTCATGTTCGCTTTGACCAATTTGAGAGGGCTGACAATCAATTATTGTGGGAATCTTTTAAATTTATGTGAGAACTCAGTACTTTGACAATTTTAAAATTTACAATGACATATATACATAGCTGAGAGAGAGAGTGTGAAAAAGAAGGGAGGTGAGTGAGACAGAGAGAGAGAGAGAGAGAGAGAGAGAGGGGGGGGGGGGGGGAAGAGAGACAGCCACTTTTTCAGCTGAATGTTGTGTGTATATTTGGACATTAGTTTGTGTCATGCAAACTGGAATGAGTCCCGCCATAAAGATTTCACAACTTTTGTAACAGACTGAACAAGTGCACAGTGATCCCCAGCCACAATATACAGAAGAAAGCTATATGCAATGTATACAGCATGTCTGGATGCACAAAAAAATGGTATGTCCTTGGGCCCTGTGACCTTGAAAATAGGTCAAGGTCAAAAGCAATCCATGACACACATGCCCTTGGTATGATGCATATCTGGTATAAATTTCATTATTCTATCTCCATGGGTTCTAGAGATATGCTGCCAGACACACCAAAATGGACATGTTCTTAGGCCCTGTTTTCAAGGTAAAAAACAATACACAGTGCACATGCCTGAGGTATGATGCATCTCTGGTATAAATTTCATTATTCTATCTCTTAGAGTCCTAGAGATATGCTCCCAGGCGGATCAACGGATACAGCCCCTATGCCTACTAACTCTATGTCCCCCTATGCAGAAAAAAAACTACAGATACAATGTATACAACATGTCTGGATGCACAAAAATTGGTATGTTCTTGGGCCCTGTGACGTTGAGAATAGGTCAATGTCAAAAGCAGTACATGGCGCACATGCCCTTGGTATGATGGGTCTCTGGTATAAATTCCATTATTCTATCTCTTACGGTTCTAGAGATATGCTGCCAGACACACGAAAATGGATATATTCTTCCACCCTGTTTTCAAGGTCAAAAACAATACACAGCGCACATGCCCGTTGTATGATGCATCTTTGGTATAAATTTCATTGTTCTATCTCTTAGGGTTCTAGAGATATGCTCCTGGACGGGACACACAGAGAAACGGTCCATATCTCTACTAATTCTATGTCCCCCTATGCCACCTTTGGTGGCGGAGAACAATATATATCATCCTCCCTGCTCTCTGACTCTCACTCCAGCATGTGCAACGCTTGGAATTCCAAAACAGTTCATAACAGAAAGTTACCTACACATTTATTTGTGAACCTCTGAAGGCCAGTAGAATCAGTGGTCTTTAACAGGCATACTTTTACACATTGCACATTTTGCCTAATGAAAGTAAATGCATGCATATTTACCTGATAGTACAGTATTATTACATCATCAAAATGTAAGGTATGCTTGTCATCAGACAAATGGGACTTGCGTAACTCAGATCATACGTAACATAGGGAAGCAGAGACATTATGTATGTACACAGCATGAATATCAAGTTTCTGATCACAACACATGTATGTCAAAAATGTATTCAATAAATTAATGGCCATTTCCATCTAAGGGGGCTGCACAGCAGGGTCAGGGTGGACTTGTGACCTATTGTTGCATGAATGGTGGCCAATGGAAAAAATGAGCTGGATAAGACCCAGGGCAAGCCAGTTCAAACTCCCATCAGGTTGGACCCCAGATTCATGAACAATTGCATGTTACCACAGCCAAGACAATCAAAATTGATCTTCTGCCTATAACAAGTAACACTGTTAAGCAGGATGTGAAAATTCAGAGGTCTACAGAGAAATTCAAGTCCAAGTCAAAATCCCTTTATTTTATCTCTTCAACTCTCCTGAGCATACCTTGCTGCTGTCTCGAGAACCTTTGTGTACACACAGTGACAGTCAGTTGTAGAGCTGGATCGGTACACTGGTATACCGAAATGCACCAGTATCCAGTCATGTACCGTGTATCACAGGCTCAAAAGTCATGAATATGGTTCAATACAATACTTTATTTGCAACAATTTTCTGGTAAAAATCAATAAATTCCATCGTTTACCTGTCAATTTATGAAGCAAAATTTGTCACGCTGAAGTGGCAATGTTGTTTACATGTATCAACTATCCCACATAGGTATACATGGCCCAGATGCTGATGTTATGATTTTATGAGTGAGATCAGAAATTGCCTGGAATGCAGAAATTGGTGGATCAATAATTTTTTTTTTTAAATATTTACAACCCTACTGTATTAAACTACTGATTAAATGCATGATAAAAACATTTTGAATTATTGACTAAATACAAAAAGCCATATGAACAAGTTTTTCAGGTACATTTCAAATGATGAAAAGTTATTGTTCTTTTCCGGTGACTCATTTTGTATTGTTAAAGTTGTTGCATATCGCTACCATTGCTTTTGATATGTACACAATTTTACCATGCCTCCTTCCAAATTTCTATCTCGCATTTGGTTTAAACACATTCTATTGAAGAAGAATAACGGTCAACAGGTTCACCAGCCTGTATCTCGCATTTGGTATATTTTGTTGAGAAAAAAACAAACAAAAAAAAAAACAAAAACAAAAACAAAAACAAAAAAAAAAAAAACAATTGGGAATAAGGGCATAGCCCTATATCAATCCCTCTTGCACAAAGAGGAGAAGTATTATAGGACCAGACTCCACAGACAGCAAAAGCGTTTGACAGTATGCCACCCCTGGGAAGGATGGCATGGCAAAATGCAGCCTCGGTAAAGCTGACATAAAGGCAGTAGGTGGCAATATTACAAAAAATATAACCACTCATTTAAAGAGGCATTGATCACAGGATTAACTTATCAACAAATGGTATGGACTGTAGCATTAGACCTAGACCATATACACACTAGGAGATGTCTATTTGTATAAATTTGTCTGCAATTAGTGCGATTTTTCAATAAAAATATGGTGTTTGGAATGTGGAAAAAACTTTAATTGTTACGGGAACTTTGGGAAAGGTTTATAATTTCAAAAACTATAGAAAAGACGTTACACGTCACCCTAAGGTGACCCTAAAGTAAACAATGTTAAATATGGCCAAACTAGGAATTATAATCGCTCACTGCCAGGTTTAATTGACTGATGAATGAAATTAATCATACTCTCATGATACGAGTATCTTATAAACTATAAGATACAGTATCGTGATATGTATCATATCGTAATGATGTAAAGTATACCCAGCACTGGTCGGCACTGGTCAGTTGTGTTTCTCCCAACTGTGTGTGGTATCCAAGAGCATTCCAAGGTGCCTTTAATATGAATTCACATGCTCTTGTTCCTCATCACCTACATGGTTACATGAGGGTTTCTGATTTGGTTCTATTATCTATTGGTTCTAAACAGTGTCCATGGGTTTGTTTGTTTTTTTTTTCTAAGTATTCAAAAGTAATTTATTTCATGAAGAAACATTTATGTGCTTATATAGTCAGTCCCAATGTGTGTCTGTATTTTCATGAATGCTTCAATAATTCAACAAAGTAAACAGCAAGACCATGTCTGCATATAATACAGGAGTAGTAGGTAACACACTAGATACAAAATCTAGTTTTATGTACACACAACCACTGTTTGCCTCATATTATTAATACTTAGAAAAATTTCTTACAGTAATACTAATTGGCTGTTCCTAACTGGAAATCACCTGAAAAGCCAATCACAGTTCTAAGCAGTCATTAAAATGTGTCAGTCCTTCACTAAAAGTCATTCAGATGACACATGTACATTTGTGGTACATTTGGTATCATTAGCCTTACCCTTTCTTTCTTTCTAACAATAAATAAAAGTTCATGCATTTTCAACACATTTCAGTCCATACCTGCCATAATAATGTAGGTGATGCCGCCAAATTCTGAAACGTTTAGACCCCCCCCCATTTATAGCGGGACATTCCCCCACTTCAAAGGAAGGCATATAGAAGCCGATCAGTGGCTGAAAACCCCTTGGCCAGGATGGAGGGACGGATAGGCAGACGCGTAGGTGAGGAAAATACCCCTCCAGCAGGTCAAGGTTACTTCTGTTTGACCTAATGACAAAACTTTGGTGCAAATGCAATGAGCAGAGATATCATGGCAAGACGATTTTTCTTCAATGCAACACTGTGACCTAAATGTGACCCAGAGATCCAGTTTTCACTGGGTGTCTGAGGCATCCTTAGGACCAACTGTCATAAATAATTGGTGCATCTTCAATGAGTAATTCAATACTGGAAGATATCATGGTACCGCTACTTTCTTCAATGCAGCACTGTGACCTAATTTATGTGACCCAGTGAACTAGTTTTCAATAGGCATTTGAGGCATCCTTAGGACCAACTGTCATAAATAATTGCTGAAGCTACATTCAATATTTTTTTTTACATATTGAGTTAAAGCAGTTTTTTTCTTTTTAAATGTAGTACTGTGACCTAAATATGTGACCCAGTGACCTACTTTTTATAGGCACCTTTAGTACTTCAATGGCCCCTGTTATCAAAATTTGGTCTCTGTCAAGTGAGGATTTTTGGAGATAAGGCGTTAACAAGGCATGAACAGATGCCTAGACGACAATACAACTCCAGCCTAAAGGCCGACGGGTAAAAATGATATCAACCTCCAATCAAAAGTCATAGAATCTGGGTTTTATTCTTGCACAGAAAAGTTTGACCATAAAAGTGACCTGACTTTGATGGCTTCGCTGTAGCCTGCACACCATATCACTCTATGATTCCGTGCAACTACATAACATGTTGCACAGGTACTAATGCCAATTGATGATTTTCTGGGTTTTTTTCGAAACTGAAGTGGAATAGTGCATTTCTTACATGACCCGTGAAATGGAATTTGGTATTTGTTCTTTAATAAATGATATAGCAGTGAAAAGGAATTTGAAACTTTTTGCTGCAGTTTCTTCTTTTTTGAAACGGGAAACTATTGGGTCTAAGGCAGCTTCAGATCTATAGAAGGATCAGCATAGGGAGGGGACAAAAAAGGCTTCACTTTCATCAATGCTTCTTTGCATGTACAGTGCTCAAATTAGATTTTCAACATTGATATAGCATTTTACACAACATTAGTGTGAATTGTTGAAAACCTATTGTAAAACAAACTGTGCAGCAAATTGCTATGCAACTCTGCCTATTTTGAGCACTTATGTAGACAATGAACAACACTCTACATGTATGACAATTTAGCAAAGAAAACCACCACCCCCCCCCAAAAAAAACCCAAACATAGGCCCTCTATACAAAGTGTGCAAAAAGTTTTGTCACTTGTTGGTCATTTGGATCAAATTGTAAAAGTCCCAATACTTTAACATATAACTCACAAGCTTGCATTTTCTATTGGTCTGGAAAATTTTTTATCGGTTTTGTTGACTGACTGGTACTTTTGGCATACACTGCACACACATACACTCTCTCTATACATAATTTTTTAATCACTTTAACTATTTCCTGGTGCACTGCTTGAATTCCAATGGTCTCCTTGCTGACCTGTGTCACTGAATATCAGAGACGGCAATGTTTTGTCTGTTAAATCTGGCTCAGTTCTGGGTCTCCATACAACGCCTACCTGCACAACACAAGTTCAAGTAGCTAGTTAAGTAAGTACAAAATGTGTCTGGGTGCGTATAATTGATTTGAAGTCTGTGAGCCACTAAGGTCACAGTGCAACCACCCAGTTGTGCTATTATTGCCTCTGGTATGATGAGACACCATAAAATAATAAATGTCTCACCTGCAGTTTTCACAAAATATCCCGTGGGTGGGAGGAATTTTGTTAGGTTTTTTGTCCTTGCCTAATGCATGAAAAGGGGGTAATTTTTTCAACAAAATATCAAGTGAACACAATATCTGATGTCACAAAGCAAAAAAAAAAAAAAAGAAAAAAAAATTCCAAGCCCAAAATTAAAAGGTGAGGGCCCACAGTGATAGGAAACAGAAAATTTATTTTATAGGGCTTGAAGTTACAGAACTTGATTTTAGATGTTCATAAATTTTAAAAGAGCATTCACCAAACTCCTGCTCAACCCTAGCACCACTCCCACCACCCCAAAAAAGAAAGAAATATCCCTATATAGTTCTCAAGAATATAGTCTGAGATTTTTAACCTAATTCTCTTTCAGCGAACATTAGACATGACGGGGGGGGGGGGGGGATGTTACCTCACAAAAAAATGAAACAAGTAATTTGGCGGTCACTGTCATTGAACTATGTACATCTTAAACTTGGACGAGTCCAGACTCAAACTCTTCCTGCTTGCAAGTAAGTAATCTGTCTCATCTAAGCCTACTGAAGTACATTACTGTGAACAAATACCACAGTGCTGTCCAGATATATTACCCTAAAGGTAACAAGTTTCATAAAACTGAAATATTTAAAGAGTTTATCATCTTGTCAAGACAACAGAACTATTGCACAATACCAGTCTGTCAAACCTGTAGCAGCCGCTTGTCTGATTACAATCGTGAAGTATGTGATTTTAAAATGGATAAATTGGAGGCCCCACCTCCCCTGAAGAAGGGACCACCAGTCCCGAAACGTCGAGAGGGGTCTTTATATACACTTCACACATTGTTGATTTGTTTACTTTATCTTGTGGGAGTCCTCTGTTGGTACTTGTAGACTTTGGATTAAAATATGATAGTTTAATTAGTATTATATAATTTCAGCCTATTTCCATCACTAATAAAAAGCTGCTTGGCACATACGCATGACAGACGTACACAGTCATATTTTCATCACATGTTCCAGTGCAAAAGTGCAAAGAAAATGTTCTTTTCATATAAAATTTGATGACGCAATGGAACATTTGGGTGCAGATCCCCATATATGCCACCTCTGACTATTTTTCAATGTGTGCATGAATGTGAAATGGTACATTTAGCATGTGTTAAACCCAATGGATTGGATTTAGTTGCACAGCACTGGACAAGCTTGAAATAAGTTCATTTACAGGTAGATTCTAAACTTTCATGTAAAAAAAATTAAATTATTAAATAAAATTTGTACCCATCCTCTGGCATGTCAAAGTTACAAAACATACATGTATGTCTAGTAAGTTGCTACCTACCCCAGGCAACTGAGTTGTTGCTAGATGTTAACAACTGGCATTTCAACTTAGAAAAAAAAAAAAACATTAAGGAGTACTTACCAATCAGAACTCGCTCAGAGAGGCATTCAAAGCCATGCAGCTTCTTTATCCAAGCATCCTGCATATCCTCATGCTCGATATTTGATCGATCCCACAACATTTCTAGTTTGAATACCCCTGGTGGCAATATACGTTTATCAAACTCCAAAATGATTTTGTTCACAGTGCCAAAGGAGAGTCTGTTCATTGCATCCAGTTTGAAGTCAGGCAATGGAGGGTTGAATAGTCTGCCTGCATTTTTCTTAAGGTATCCGAGGGATGTGGTTACAAGAACAAGGTTTGCATAGTATTTTTTACCATTTTGACACTCAACACACACCTCATAATTGTTGTCATTTTTGTCAGCTTCGTTCCATGAGATCTGAGATACTGCATGGTTTAACAGCACGTTTTCATCTGGAATGCTCCGTTTGAGTATCTTAATTATGGCTTCAAAGCCTGGAGGTATTGTGTGGTGAACTCCTGGAAGCTCCTCAAAGCTCCCCATTTCACTGAGCGCCACATCCTCTAATGTATGGCAACCATGAATCACACCTTCCCATAATAACCTCTGATCGAAGATCATTTGGCGAATATGTCTGTCCTCTCCCTTGTACCGCATCAGTTTCTGTTCAAACTCCCGTTGGAGGAAGGCGCCCACACTGTCATTCTCTACTGGGGTGGGCATGTTCAATTGGTGGAACTCTTCACATTGTTGCATCAACAAACCATACGTCCAGTCCACCTCCTCCACTATTTTGGTGTTCACAGGACTGCCATCTTGCATCGCAAATTTCACTTTCTGACCTAGCTGCCTCCCTTGATAATGTACATCCAGGAGTTTGTTTTGCATTGCTACCTTGAAGATGGGGTTCTTTTCTATACCATGAATCCAGTTGGCACCAAGCTCGGCCTTGGGGCCATTGGGGCCACCTGCAACAGGTAAATATAAATTCATCAACTTGGTTACAACAAAGTTTAACAGACCCAACGTAAGTAAAACATCAATACAATGATCAAACTACATTTTCGAAATGATGATCCTTTTGTTTTTAATATTTCATATTGGCAAATTGACAAGTATATATGCATCCATGCAGTTTCAAAACTGATAACACTGCTTGTAGCTATCTCTTCATTCTAATCAGAAAATTATGCAAATGGCCTGATTCCTGTTATATTATAGCTTGCAATGTACAATGTGTCTTTTCCATCCTGGTCAAGCTATTGCATCAACATCACAGCGCTACCTGTTTACAAGTTAAGGTCTTGTGGTCCCCAAAAGTCTCCCTAAGCAATTTCAAATCAATTAGCCAAGCAGTTTTGGAGGAATCTGTTTTTTAACATTTGGCCAAAAGGTGAACAAAAATTATTCATAATGAATAAAAAAATCATTGGACCAAGACCATTTAAACAACCTTGATAGAGCCCCACCCAAGGTATATTCCCAACAAGTCTGAGGTGAATCTGGCCAGTGCTTTTGGAGAAGATGTCAAAAATGTGAACTGTGGTCACCAATGTACGACAGATGCCTAAACACCACAAAAGCTCAGCCGACTCAATCAGACTGACATTGACAATTCAGCTGAGCTAAAAATCAACCACCACAACAGTGCCGGTATTTTTTAATTGTGAATAATTGGCTTCAAGCATCGAACCTGAGTATGTTTGTAATTCTGTTCAATAAAACAAGTTGACTCAAGATTTCCCTTACATACAAAAATGACGATGCCTTGCCCACCTGATTGAGTTCCTAACTTCCAGTTAAATCCCAATGAACGCTAACTGTGTGAACAGCCCTTCCTCATGTGACCTTGATAATTTCAACACAAAGTGTGTACCGGCCTGGTGCAGAGGTACCCAACGGTGCTTGCCCATAATTATTTCATAGTCACTGGCCAAATGGTTTTAAATATATTTACTGACAAGTCTGCAGAGCTAATAATTATGTTTTAACAAAATACTGCTTGTTACATGAATGAAAGTTACACAAAAAGACCCAGCACACCCTTTTACTGGTTGTGCTTTCAATGCAGCCGATTCAGCTTGATCTGGGCACTCAGTGGTCAATTATTGTGTGATGGTGTGATTAGTGCATTTATGGCACAAAAATTCCTAGCATGGAGTACATTCCTGTCCGTACACAAATATGTTCATGTTCATTAATGAAGTTTAGGGTGCTGGGGCCTAGGGGCCAACAGCGTACCACAGGCCTGTCAAGTTGTCAAAGCTGAACAGCGAGTGAATATGTAAAGGTCAAGCATGGCCTCTCACTCTTCAGTGAACTACCAGAACTAGACTGCTAATAGTGCTATACACAATTTCTGCAATTTTGAGTGTAATAAGCCAAACTAAAGTTCATTTGGAATACTCTACCATAACCAACAGCAACATCTGACCATTTGCATGATCTGTGTATATATCGTAATTATGGCATACAAAGCGGTGAAGCTATACGGGCATGTGACAACGGGGAACTTCAATATATTTGCTATAAATCACAGGTCATTGTGCCAACTTTCAAGATTTCAATCCAGCAATGAAAATATGCGTGCCCTGAGTTAACTTCAGGCCACAAAGTTGGACCTTCACGCTTTACTTTTTACACAGGCTTTACTGAAGTACATTGTGACCTGGTCATAGGTTCAGCAAAATGTCACGAAAGTACTCTGACAGGTTACTACCAGGGTTTCAATTTAATATAGAATTAAAAAGTGTGTATTAAGCTAGTTTGTCAGAAAAGAAGGTAAAAATTTAGTTTTTACGTCAAAGGCAATTTTGACCTAAAAACTACATTTTCACCTTCTTTTCTGCAGCTGGGCACAGTTCAAAATCCAAACACAGGGAAGCAGACAAAGCTAAATTTTTTGCCATGGGGAACTAGAATAGTATATGTACATATATTAGACTTGGCAAAAACTCTTCATGATCAACAAACACTGTACTATAGCATTTATTATCCACAAACTAAGCAAACTACCTGGAAGTTTTATTAGTTTTTAGTTCAAAGATTCCTCCCCCCTCCCATCCCCCAAAATGCCCATTGGACATGGGCTGTTGAACAAACTTGATACGGACCGACCCAATATATGTCCCCATCAAGTATGAAAAGAATCTGGCTGACAATTTTTGTGAAGTGAACAATGTGATGGACAGATGAATGAACACCTGTAACTTAAAAATCAATTTACTGGTTCACCCAGGGCTCTATAAAGGTGGTGACTAAAGGGCAATCGTGGTCTCCATCTGGACAGAAGTCATCAACTGCTCACACCATGGACAGTGTTATAAGTGGTGTCACAACACGTTTCTCTCTTCCAAGCTCTTGTTCAGGACTTCTTGCAGAACTCTGCATTAATTAATCACACAAGTTACCAATTGGCAATCATGGTCTCCCTTGCATCTCGAAAAGAAGTCCTCATCTGTTTACACCATGGATACATGTATTAGATGCCAGGTGTCAATTCACTTTCTTTTGCTTTCAAGTTTGAGGCAAGCTCTTGACTTTGTACCTCCTGATGAACTCTGCATTGATGGATGAAAAACACCACGATGACCACAAAGAGGACCACCACTGCAGTCTAGTTGTAATGAATGTTTATGTGCTCAGCGTGTAGTGCACACATTCACGCACATTTCCAGTGAACAACACTTGAACTGGTTATATATGACACTTGCACAAATTGACTCCTGCGGCCTAACCATTAATATAATCAAGAAATAGCCAGACATATCTAGACAGACCTGTGTAAACTCTCTTGTGACAGACAATACAACTGAAAATGCAACACTAACACCAAAATGACCGTGCATGTAAGGACTAAATTGCAAGGAACTTCACATGCATTGACTGGTAGGGCACTCTCCATATGTCTTGGTGACAACAGGGAATAGATTTGCTTTTGAATTTAATTTTTCATTTATTGTAGTAACCGGCAAATGTAAAATACTGTGATTCAATAATGTGGAAAAATTAAAAAATAATAATAAAAAACTGATTGTGAAGAAGAAAAAAAAAAAAAAAACCAACCCATATTCTGAACTGAATTAGACCTTGGTACTGAAGGAAATCTGTAACTCCTGCTCCCATTCACATCCATTTGGAGCAATTTAAAAGCTGTTGTTCAGTCACCTGTGTAACTGTCTTTGCACTAACAACATAAACACAGCTCTCCAAGGAGCTTATTTCAACTATAGTATTATCCTTGTACAAAGTGCCCTTGCCCCTGCAAGTGCCCTTACCATTTTCTTGACTCAGAAGAAAACCCCGATGAAAAAATACCTTAACTTAAACCATTATGTAACAAGCTGAGTTTCTGCCAGAGGGTAAAATGGGTAAAATTCCACACCCCAAAATTTTCTGAAGATAAGACTCCGCACCCTAAAATATTTGAAAGTAACATTGCAAAATGATGCAAGCTGGAGCATTCTGGGGCTAAAAATTAGAAGTTTCAAAGCCCTCTTGATCCCTTGGTCTCCAAAAGTGTAGAATTGATTCTAGAACACCTAAATTTAAAACATTTTCTGGGGGAGAGCCTCAGTGATATGGCTACAGCATGTGACATCCCTTTGGCACATTTCTGTACCCTAAAATTTGGTCAGGTTAACAGAAACAAACAATTATGTATGGGGGGGGGGGGGGGGCTTTAGCTGGGTCTTTGATTGCCCCAGACCGAAGATTTATTTCATTGGAACATTATTTGTAAACTTTTTGCATGCACTCTAAAATTTATGTCTGACTGAAACCCAGATCCCACCCCCACTCCCTAACCTTTCTGTGGTGAAAACCAGCAGAATATCAAATTAAGTCTGCTGTGGACAGTGTTTTTCTTATTTTCTATCATATGCCTAAAGAAACCCTCAGTATAAATCCAATTTAGGAAAGGGTTGACAGTAAATCCCTGGTGCTCTTAGTAAAGCCTGGTAATTTTATATTCATTATTCACATGCACGTTTGTGTCACAGAAAAAAATATGACCTACTTTCTGCTTTTAATAACTAGTGTACAGTACCAATATGTTCAACCACTACTGATTTCTACTGTCGAACTTATTGATCAGAATGATTATAATGGCAATCTCCGCACCATGAGCTCTGCTAAAATTCTCTGCACATAACTAGCATTAAATTTATTAACATACATGTACAGTATTGTTCTGCAGGCATGGTAACACTATCCCAATATCTAGTCTGATTAGGCCAGCTCTCTCTCTTTCACACACACACACACACACACACAGCAATCTATCTGTCTAATACACAGAAATATTTCCCATGTTCAGCTGCAGCTTTGTAAATACAAGGAAACTGGGTTAGATCAATTTTGGTATGAAAGGCTGCAAAGACTTTGTGTTTGGATACACAGATCACAACATTTTCAGAACAGTTACTTGGTGTCACAAGCTACATGAATACATATATGTACATCCCAAGATATTTTCAGAACAGTTGCTTGTTGATACTGTGCAATCAGCTTAGCCAGCTGCAGTCAGTAAAAACATAACAGTCAGAAACAGTTTTAAATAGACCCCTCCGCTTTGGTAAAAATATCATGACCCCTGGTGGCCTTGAAAATAGATCAAAGTCATGGAATGTGAAACTAAGCCAAGCTTGAAATGAAATGCTTTAGCAGTACAAGTTTCATGATAGTAGCTCACTTTATTCAGAAATTGTTGCATTGCAAGGGTAACCAGTGTATGCAACCACACATGATGATGACAATACCATGTTGGCCAATAAAACGGGGGTTGAGGGTTGGGTTATGACACATGTAATACTTCATGTAATACTTGGACGGTATCGCACTAAGGAACAAAAGTTTACGGATGCGAGGATGGACAGACATGTTTCTGAATTTGACCAGATTTAACCTAGCGCTAACTGTTATTTAGACAAAAGCGATGGTCATACAACTGTAGTAAAACAACCTAAATACCAAGCTCTGACAAGAGGTATAAATGTACAGTACTGAATATTTCACCTTTTGAGATTGAAAAATCAATATTAATGTCACGTTCATCACATCATATAAATTGAAGTCTCAGTTTTGCTACAGTGTTAGAAGCTTCATCAGAAACAAATTTCGTATCATAATGATAATCATGAATGTCATATTTCTGGCAAACAAAATAAAGTGCTGTATCCTTGCCAATTAGAGCACAGAACCTCAACACTCCAGTCCTTGAAAAATGTTTCGTAGGTACTTTTCAGAGGTCACATTAAGCAAACGCAAAGCATTATGAATGATACAACTGCAAATATTACCCCAAACTTTGTAACTTTGCGGTCACGGTGTTTTTTGCATCGCCCATCATGACCATGATTATGCATTATACTGGTGGAATTCTCTGATGTTCGTCTTTGTATGTATAGGGTCTATTTTTCCGTTTGAAAATGAGTGTTTTTCCGTTTTGGGAAACTACAGATTGCGTTTCATTTCCGTTTCACTAATTCTTGGGCTCAGTTTTAGCACTGGTCAATAAAAAAGGAAAAAACAGTTGATATCGCCTCTGGAAAATGTTGATCCATCGACGAACGGCAAAGTGACTCCATATTGTTTACTATGTACGTTGATAGCCTCCACATACAGATGGCGCTATTATCATTGTACCTCTGTTGCACATTACATCCATATGCCATGCAAATGAATAGTATATAGATATGGTAGTAATGGGGTCTATAGCGCGGGTGCCCGGCCTGTCGTTAACTTTGCTCCACGTGGTATCGATAACGCCGCCGACTCGTCAAATTTGGATCCAAGTCTGTGTGTTCTGCTTCATGCAATGACATATGTGGTGATTTTGAACTATTTGAGAGGCAAAATCCACAAATTCCACCTAATTTCCGTGGCATTTGCCGATTTCCGTTCCAAATCATAAATTCTGTAAATTCAGTCCGTTTTCCGCGATTGTGGAAAAGTACTGGCCCTATATGTAACAAGCCCTCTTATTTGCTACGAAAAAATATTCCTAGGTTGTTCCTGCAAAAATTTACGTCATTTCACCTCATTATTAATGCGCTGAGAGCATTTTGAGGTTCCTCATTGGCTGGATTTGATTATGTGCCGCTCACTGTCCAATCAAACCCGTTGTTGCCCATACATGTGCATGTCTCATGTCTGCTATGTTGGGGAGGAATAAGTTGTATTAAAGCGAAGATTATTGGACCAAGATGTTAAATTTTCACATCATATTTTCACGAAAAAGACTTCCATCGAACAAATCTAGATAAAGATAAAGACACGAATGAAAATTCCTACTGGAAGGCTAGGAAAATACGCAGATTAGTCACTGCACGGTCACATGTGGACAAAGCGTATTTTGCGTAAACACGATGTGATCATGTGCTGTTGATTGCTGTCTCCTATGCGTCACGTCGTCATTGGTGATTTTTAACAAAATTATGTTGTTTTGATTTAATTAAATTGTTTGAATGGAACGTGTGTAAGACAGAACAAGAGAGGAATGAAATTCAGGATCGCAGGCCGAAAAAAATATACGTACAACATAGCGGAAAAACCATCCATGCCTGCGACAGGCTGTGCGTACTCGCTGGTGTTGTGGTGCACGGCCTGTACCGTGTTGCTTTGTAAAAAAAGTGACGGCAATTAAGATCAGGCTCTTGACACCTCCTACGGCATCAAATTTTTCATGTAAATTGAAATAGAAAGTGCATGTAAAAATATAAATCATGTAATGTCTGACCATTTCATCGCGTGGAATGAATCGCAAAAATAACAGAGCCCAGGCATGTTCAATATGCATGACGCTTGTTGTGCAAGGGAGTTCAAAACTGCCCGATGGCACACGCTGACACGGTGTGCGATATCATATACGGGCACAGTGGCAGTGTGCTAGGGTTTAAGACCACTTCACAAACCATCGTTTGGTAGACTAGAACGTTTTATAGGCTTAGTCTTAATAGCAGGTCCCTGGACAGACTGAATTCTTCCTTGGTACAATCAACAAACTATTACAGTAATTAAACTCTTTTACATTGGCACATTAGTGACTTTTTGTTCAATCTTAATAATAATTATGATTTGCCTGCATAAGCATATAGACCATATGTTAAGTTTGTTTCTAGGCTTAAGTTACCTGCATGTTTTATCTATTTAACATTTTTTATGTAAACTCATGCATCACTGTATGCTGATCATACCAAATAAAATCAATCAAATCACACATAATGAAGTCTGGTTTGCACAAGTTCACACAGGACCCATCGATTCAGTCCATAGACTCACTATTTTTCCTGAAAAAGAAGAAAGATGGGTCCAACAGACCCAAATTGAAAAATCCTAAATGTGACCTCTGTACTTTCTGTGATTGTGCACTCAAAGACAGTGTCAAAACATCTTGTGTACACAGTGTGGATTTACTATCAACATGTTTAACAGACATTAGGCCCACTTACACCTACATACTGACCTGTGACACATGCCACATCTTGCAAAAGGAGGAAGGCTTTATTCCCAAAATTTTTGTTAGCTAAAGCAAAAGAGTATTTTCCTCAGATTGTATGCTACAGTGACATTGCACAAGGTAAAATAAATTAGATGTAGCTTTTCTTTCCCAACTTCCTGTCCTGCATGCTCCAAAATCCCCTACTTTAATTCTTAATGGCACCCCCCCCCCCAAGAAAAGGTGTTACTCACTCAAAATAAGTTTTTTTTCATTCCACAAAACACAATCTAATATAAAAGTACAATGAGTGAGAGAGAGAAAGAGAGAGCAAAACTTTTCCCTGTTGACAAAATAGGATTTTACCACATGTACCTGGCATGTGGCTTAGGAGCTAGTGATCGTTACACTGTCAACATTAACCCTTCCTCTGCTCTGGGCGACAAAATCTACCCAAAGATACTGCTTCTCGTATGCTACAGAAGAGTTTTTCCACCCAATGCAGTACATGCCACGTCCATGTGGATACATTGAAGATGTGTTTATGCGGCAATACTAAGACTAAATTCAGCGTGATAGAAAATTAGCACAAAAAAGGGTTAAGGCCAGCCCTAATGCCTGGGGCAACCACAAATTTAAAGGAATGCAACCCACTGGTTGCCTCAAAGTGTGTAGAAAAGATAACTGGGGACAACCTGCCATGCTCCCAGACCCCCTAGTATAGCATCACACCTTCGGCACTCACAATGCCCCTCAATTACTCCAAATTGCTCAGCACTTTTGCTCCTCACAAACAAAATAAAACAACAAAAAATCTGCCTTGAAATGGTTTGGACAATTAAGTTTGTCCCAAGTTAAATGTACCCTAGCAGCAAAAAAAAAAAAAAAAAAAAAAAAAAAAAAAAAAAAAAGAAGTTTGCCTACTTGTGGGCTGTAAGCGTTTTTCCCCACCTCTTTCTAACATTGACAAATTATATGTGGGTACATTATTTTGTCTTCTTGTGGCAGCTCCAGATATAGGTACTTTTCAATATGCAGTATGCATATTAATTTCCCTCCACAAAACACGCGTTTGACACCAGGCGATCACGGGGGACGAGCGGGTCATACTACTGTCACAGACAGGGCCATATGTTCATTTCTCACAAAATTAGCGTTTTTTTGGGGGGGGGGGGTTATAAATTTTAGTTCACAAATGCCAAATTGGTATTCATCTAGTATTTTCCAAGCCATATATAAAGAAAATTTTCCATCTGCCTTTAATAAATATTCTTCATTTCCAAAATATTAGTACTACTCCGCTTGCCCCCCACAGGTACCGACCCGTATCTCGCCATATCCCTCCAAGCGAGACCAGGCAATCAGGTATGCAGTTGTGGCGGGAGTTTAAATGCATATCCCATATTGTAATAATAATTACTGGTATGGTAACTTTTGTTACCTTCTTCACAAGTATGCAATGTGTTTATTTAATTAGATATACGATTTGAATCCCAGGTATTTCCATTGGGCCTATTATCAGTTTCCTGTGGTAACCTGTGTAATGTGCCAATAGGAGAGGTCGCAATCAATAATTGTATGTGTATTCGGCTGAATACACAAAATTCTTGTAGGCTAGAGGTGTACATGTATATTACTATAAGATTCTATGTTGAAGTAACAGTCAACATGTTCAATAGCTTTGCAGTAAAAGTTAAAAGTTTACAATGGCATTTTAAACATATACAACCACTGAGCACAAAGAATTTGGTGCTTTTAGGTGGAGCGCTTTTCAAGTTATGTGGACGTGCAGATTAAAATGGAAACTAATGTGTATTAAATACACGTACTTAGCCCACCTTCCTACAAAGCCCTCTACTGAGAACCCATATGAACCAGTTGATCTTGCCCTTACCTGTTATTCCTGGTTTCGACACAGGACAGGTGCTGGACAATAGGGTTTAAACAGGATGAACTTTTTTTTCACTCAGTGTGTCAGATGTGCTGTTTGCTCACAAGCAACATTAACCTGGGGGGGGGGGGGGGGTTAATGACGATCTCTAATTAATTTTTTGATTCACTGTAATGTCAACACTTGCTTTCCATTTACTCATGAAATTTAAAGTTGTGAAATCACTGATGCACAAACATTTGTACTTGGGACAAATTCCAAATTGGAGATATACATAGAGTCAATGTATTATGCAGTAAGCTGTCCAGTTTTGGAAAAAAAAAAATTGGGGTGAAAAGTTAAGAACTTCGTCAACAAAATTCAAAAGCATAAAGAACTAAGCAAACATTGGGGAACTGTGCTTTGGTGTGTTGCTGCCCAACTTGTGTGGTTGCAGATCAAGTTGGTCCTGAACACCTTATGACTTTCCAGTGCAAGTGCCTGGATGGCATATCCAGATACATGTATTTTCAAATTTGCTTCACCAGCACTCCAGCTCATCATACACATACAGTTTTTGATATAAAACAAGAGCCCTGAAGCCCCTTCTGAAGCATAAAATTTATCAATGGATGTTTCCGCATTATAACTCAGAAAATCCCTCAGATTTCCGGCTCAATCATCTGGGAATCATGAACTCATTATTTCCTGTCAAGCCCGACCCTGTCGTTCACAGGTGCACAGCCTTTAGGAAGTTGAATCTCTGATCGAACTTGCTCTAAACAAAGAGCTGCGTACCATATTACTTGTTACTAGGGACGTATGTTGTTACATGTATCAACGCAAACCGCGTTAATTCCTGCATTTGGCTCTGTTCAATGTGAATGTTCACTGGGAATTAGTCGGCATAACGCATGCATACAAGGTCGCCATGACCGCCTGCTACACAAAAACGTTTTGGTGACCTTCTATGACCTGCTACCAAATTCTATTTATAAACACAGACACGCTGAAGAAGGCTGCTCAAAGAATGGCGGAAAATTGATTTGCTCTCCGTTCCATAGGTTTGATGCAGATCTGCAGCGCGGTCCAGATTCTACACAATGTAAATTGAAATTCTCAGAGCACATTACAGAATGGAGAGTGGTGGTGTCGCAGATACTTCAGAAATATGACAATGCCACTTCGTCACTATCATTGTTTGGCTTTCTGCATATTCGAATGCCCTCCGCACTGAAGCATCGTACAACGTCCTTGCCCTCTGCGGTTGTTTCGCAACACTCTCCCGGTTACATTCACTACGGTCTCCATGCCACGTCAGTGAAGGAAACCCACGGTCTTTCAAAATTTTATATCACGTGGACATTAACAGAAATTAGAACCGTAAAGATTGTAATGCTGACTTGTAGATGAGTGGGGCTTAAGTCCTTTACGTTGTAAATTTGGCTGTGACAGCTGTCGAGAGGCGCACCAGTGGCTGTGGAGGCCATTGGGTGCGCCTCGCTCAGCTGGTCTCTGGGTCAAATTGAATCGAGTACTTACCAACATCTACCGTCCATATTCGTCCTCCTACACGATTTGTGGCTTCGAGTATTTGAAAATTTGTAAAACCAGCCCTGGCTAGATAATCACCACAGGCTATCCCTGATATACCTGCCCCAATAATGATAAGTTTGGGTGATTCTTTCCATAAATTCGACTGACTATCGTCGCTGCCGCTGTCCGTAGCCATTTTGGCTGTCAGGTAAATGATGCCGCTTGTAATCGCTTCCGTCAAGTACAAAGTACAAAAATAAAAATCAAACGTAGTAAGTGTCAACTATAAACAATATTATTGATACTATTTCATCGCCTACAACCCTTTCAGCGTTGTAACTCACAACTCTCTTCATGAGGATTCCGTTACTTTTATTTGATGAATCATGTATTAATGGTAATATATGAATACTCAAGGTCGTGGGAGGCCTTGCAATCTGACGTCATAACATTCTTTTCGAGGTTGGCGCCAATTCAAACTTGGTTGTCACGTCTGCCACGCACACCGTGGCTGGCTTCATCACTTCACTGTCGCACTGTCGGAATACTTTTGAGTGTGAAATGTGAATCGTGATGCTGGATCGTGATTTTTTTTAAGTCACAACCCGACATGTGCTGCAAGCTGTTTGGTGAACCCAGTGAAGCACCAGGAAGAAACGAAAAAATCCCGGGCGAAAAATAATTTGAATTTCAAAATAGGATGCGTTAACTTTAAAGTTACGTGTCGCTGCAGTAATATAACAGGATGCTGGCGTGGACTCGGGAGTTGCGCCAACTGCACTTGTCTGGAGCAGGTATAATCAGATTCAATGATGGAATGCGACGAGCTACTGGTAGAACCGTATGCCACGAAGGGGTGGATCGAGGGAGGGCGGGGGGAGGAGGAGAGTATCCACAGCTACCAATGCCCAATCCAACCCCAGTTACTGTTGATTGATGCTGCCATTTCTCCCGAGGGGGTGGAGGTGGGGGGACACATCCTGAAAATTAGGGTGGGTGTGTGCCTCAGACATTTTTATAGAAAACCCTATTGCACCAGATATAAAAAGGTACCGTTTATTAATCCTGTAAGGTTTTGAAAGGAGTGGTGCATCCTTGTGCATTTTTGGAGACCAACATTCCATTGCAATTTAAAACAGGTTTTACCTGTTCTTGCTTCCTGCAAAAATTGCCCCAAAGAACTTGCTGATTATATCCTATATCTCCAGCCTATATTTAAGATCTATACATTTGTTTGAAAAATGAATAAAACATTCAGTTCACTCAAGTAATTGTTACCCTTATCCTGATGCAGCTGTGTACATTTTGGTGGTGGTGTGTGTGTGTGTGGGGGGGGGGGGGGGGGGGGGGAAGGGGCTTTTCTGATCCTTGGAGTAATGAAAACAGGGCCTTTCCTGCGGCACATACTCAGTACAATCCTACATGGGAGCCCCCCCCCCCTGCATTTCTCCTTTTCTTTGACCACTAACCAATTATTGGCATACAGCTGTTGGCATTTTTCTTGGTTTCTTTGAGTTTGAATAGTAGGCCTAACTGGTCACTGACATGGGTGGGCTGTGGATGGGAGGTGATGCATATTTTCAAAAAGTACAAAAAGAAAAGAAAAAAAACAAAAAGTTGCTTGAATATTGGTCCACGGTTTCCAGTTTGAATTACCATTCTAATAGCTGACTATGTTTACTTTGCCCTTTTTGTGTGAACTGTTATCAAAACATGCATAGCTGTCAACTCTCCCGTTTTCACCAGGAGTCTCCTGTTTTGGAGACTCAAAAAGTTCTTAAAATGACAGGGATTTGGGGGAAAATTGACTACTTTATTTCATCCACTTTTTACAAGAACCTTCAGGTCACGCCTCTTCGGAGGTTGACACCTATGAACATCTGTCTTGGATATTCACATCTAGGACTATTTGAGCACTGCTATTTTATGGTCTTATTTCTGATCAACCAAAAATTTGCTTAGTGATCCACGGACATTGAAAGATTCTTATTTTCTAAAGACCCACGTTTTGCCTGTTAGCATGCAATGGACGGGCTGATCGTAATACCTCCAAACCTTACAGTTTCTTCATCTTTGCAGAAACAAAATTTTAAAAGGGGACAGCTAGCTCCAGGTTAAATAGAGTAGGAGACAGGGGGCAGCCATATGAACCTTCACTTGTACTTCTGACTGAGCTCCGATCTCTGTGGCCTGATGGTGATGCATACCTTTCTCCATGAGGAGACAGTTGTCCAGGAGGAATGCCAGAACCTCTACATTTTGCCGACATGGTCTGACCAATAACTGGTGCTGTAGAAAGGTCTTGGATGATTTTTAGGACAAAAGAGTCTTGCACCACTGAAGTGAAAGTGACAGTCTGTGAAGTTGTCTGTATCCCTTTCACCTATGCCAACTGCCTGAGTAACTGAAAAGGTATCCAAAAGGTCCTCACAAAATGCTGGTTGACTGACTGACTGCTCATACCCTCCAGAGAAGGAGCATCAAGACAGGCTCTACCACCATGGGTGCCCCACACACAAGACTCTGACAACCCAATAGGATAAAAAATATCTGCTGGAGCCTCCAAAATCTGCATGGGAGATTCCCAATGTGTTGGTATTCCTGAGTGCACAAGCTTGATTGGGGGAAAACTTAGAAACTGGCTTCAAAACTACAAACTCAACATTCTCCACCTAGGTGTGTAAGGTAAGCGTTGATGACATAGATGAACCTGGGCAGGAGGCACCTTCAATTCTTTCTGAAGCCTGATAATGTGTTGTCAGCATTGTCATGACTATCTTGGAATGATCCAAAGTGGTCCCAAACTGATTGAGATAAACACTCTAGCAAGACAGATGATTTTCAATTTTTGACAAGCAGGCATAAGAAAACAATAATGTTACTAGAAAAGAAGATTACCTTCAAAGCAAATCTGTCTGTGTGCCTTCAAAAGTTGTAAATATTAAATGCTATAATCTTTGTCCTTTGGTACTTCACATTCTATTAAGCTTATGCCTGGATGAAAATTCCAAAGTCCAAATGACCTTGACCTTTGACCTTTTTGAGGTCACATGCAAATTACAAAAATGCACAGTGTTACAATACCCACAATGTAAGGCCAACATGAACCAAATCAGATGAAAATTGACCAATTTCTGGCTAGATAGAATTTCAAATGACCTTGACCTTTGAACTTTTAACAATTAAATTATAAAAATGTGCACTGTTACAATAGCTACAATTTGAGCCCAATATGATCAAAATTGGATAAAAATTGACCAAGTTATGGCTAGAAGAAAGCCACCATCGAAAGTGGCCTTTAACCTTGAAATGACCTTTGACCTTGAGATGATCTCTACCTGAAGTAGATATCGACTTTAAAATGACATTTTGACCTAAAATTGGCCTTTGACCTTGACATGGCTCTTGACATGACCTTGACATTTGAGATGACCTTTGCCTTGCTATGATCGAACTCCTATACACTCGGAACCAGATCTACTATAGTATGTTAGGTATTGAAGATATAAAACTTTAATTAGCCCTCATTTGCATAATTTTGAGAGGCATGACCTCTCATTATAGAAAGGTGAGACTTCATGTATAGAAGTATAATAATATTGTGCCAAGTTTGGAGTTTCTACGTATAATACTTTTCAAATGAAATGTCGAACAAATTTGCCTGTAAAGAAAGAAAAAAGAAAAAAAAGAAACAAGATTTACTAGAAACAAGATTTACTTCAAAGTAAATTGTCTGTGTGCCTTCAACAGTTGTAATTATTAAATGCCACAACTTTTGTTCTTTCGTACTTTACATTCCATTAAGCATATGGCTGGATGAAAATTTCAAAGTCCAATTGACCTTGACCTTTGATCTTAACAGGTCACATGTAAATGGCAAAAATCTACAGTGTCACAATACCCACAATTTAAGCCCCACATGAACCAAATCAGATGAAAATTGACCAAGTTATGGCAAGATGAAACTTTCAAAGTGCCAAATGACCTTGACCTTTGCCTTTTATTAGAGGTTACATGTTTTTGCAAACATGTGCAGTGTTGCAATACCTACAATTTTAGTCCAACATGATCAAAATTGGATAAAAATTGACCAAGTTATGGCTAGAAGAAAGCCACCATGTAAGTAGCCTTTGACCTTGAAATGACCTTTGACCTTGAGATGACCTTTACCTGAAGTCACCTTTGCCCGTTAAAGTGACATTTTGACCTAAAATTGACCTTGACATTTGACATGACCTTTGCCTTGCTATGATCAAACTCCTATATATACTTGGAACCACATCTACTGGAGTATATAAGATATTGAAGATTTTAATCTTTAACTATCCCTCATTTGCATAATTTTGAAAAGCATGACCTTTCATTATAAAAAGGTAAGACTTCAGCTATAGAAGTATTATTTTGTGCCAAATTTGGAGTTTCTAAGTATAATACTTTTCAAATGAAATGTAGGACAAATTTGCCTGGAAAGAAAGAAAGAAGGAATTCCTAGAAAAACAATATGTCTGTGTTGGCACACAGACATAATAAAGAATTCCTCGAAAAACAATATATGTATGTTGGTACACAGACATTATAAGCGAAAAGGATATTGTTAAGCTTGCCTATATTATTCTCTAGTGTTTGGGAAGAAAGTACATTTGTTGGATAAAGTGTAAATTTAAGTTTCAAACAGTAATGTTTTTCTGCTTAACATTGTTTAAATAAAATAAGTATCTATATTAAAGTAAAATGATAATTCCACTGGAATTATAAGCCACGGGGAATGAATTCCTTTCAATAGGGGCATTTAATGATTATCAATAAAGCCGTGCCTGCTTTTTAAAACCATCCTTTTAAACAGCCAACTGTGAACACTTCTGGTTGAGTTTTGAAAGAAAGTTTGATAGGTAAAGTATGACAATAGATCTAGTATCGCATCTTGCAAGGCCTTAATTTACAGTGTGTTGTAAGTTAAGCTGTTTTGGGTCTTCACTGAGGTAGTCTTTACAGCATGTACTGCTACCCATTATGGTCTACATGAATGTTATATTTTGCCATTTAGTACTGAATGCTGAAGTTTTGTGGTAAAGGTACATGTACAATGAAGTATAAAAATCACCCTCTCTACATTCTTCAGAACTGGAAGAAGTAGAAGATAAGCAGAACCTTTTGGACAAAGAAGCATAGATTATAACTTGATGCCATGTTGAACAGTCCAAAGAGGAAGTTCAGGACACCCATCAGAACTATTGTGTTGTTTGAGAGCCAGACCTTGTCTGAGACTCCAGTCACTCAGAACAAACCAGGAAGCCCTGTGCATAAAACTATTTCTGCTGCACCACAAAAAGACAACTTCCTGGACACACTGATTGGCACTCCATGCAACTCCAAACAGAAAACAGCTTGTGGCAGATTCAACAATATCTACAAGACATACTCCAGGAAATTTAGACAAGAGAAAACAAAAAAAGTAGAAAACCATACTGTTCCACAACGTCTGCTGCATGATGTTGCAAAGACTGAGGCAAGTAAGGCAGATATTGTGAATACATTTACTGCTGACAAAGGACAACCAAGAACCCCAGGTAAACGCAGACTTCATAACCCTGACTCTGAGGTAGTGTCCCTGTGTCAGATTGACCAGCATGACAGTGACTTAGCTGATAGTAACCAGTTGCATGAATGTGCCATGTCTTTGTCTGCAAGAGAAAAAACTACACCAAATCCAATAAAACATAAGACCCACTATGCACATGTGAAATCTCAAATTTCAGATCGAAGTCAAATGCTTACTCAACTTCACAAGAGGCAGAAGTTTTCATGGAAATCAGTTGCTGATCCTGCATGTATATCTTCACCTACACCATTGAGATGTCACAGAACCACTCCCAATAGAACATTAATCCCCAAATCTCAGTCTATATTGCACAAAACTAAAAGAGAGCTGTCACATCAGGGAATGGAGGTCTACAGGTTTAAACCATCTCCTCGGACTGAGCAAATGAATCATAAGTGGAAAGCAATCCAGCACCGACATGTTGGAACCATGAAAAAGGTAATTTGTGTACAGCCCATATGTATGTGAAAATAGCAATGGAGAAATGGAAGGAATCCGTTTGTATTTTCATGTAGTTGAGTGAGATTCCAATATTGAAAGCTTTTTGTGTTTCCTATGATGAAAACAAAGCACTGCTTATGATCTGATTGTAATTTCAAAACATTATGCAAGTGCATGCATACTTCAGTATAACTGTTTTTGCTCTATTTGAAACTGAAATATTAAATTACCCTATGCAAACAATTATGTTTTGTCCATATTAGTCGGCATGCTGTGTCTATGTGCTAATGGGATAATGCTTGGAAGAACAATAATTTTTATATGCCAGCTGGCAAGTCAACAGCTTTATTGCATGCATTGCTGTACAGTATCCAGTCATTTGGATTGAACATTGTGAAGGAGCCATTGTGCTATAAAATTGCTTAATATAAATGATTACCTGTTCATGTATGTAAAAATCATTTTCTTTTTTTCACATGTACAAACTAGTATATTGTTATGTCTAATTTTGTTGCCAAACTTACAGACTTTGGCATGTAGCTTTGGATTTAGGAATTTTTGTGAAATAATATTTACTTGCAGAGAATGAATGTTGGAGGTTTTCTGCATGCTGCATGACAATGGGGGGGGGGGGGCACTTCATGGATGTATTGGCTGAACTCCTACACACTGTTGCTACCAACATATATGCATCATAATGGTTTCAGCATGCTTAAAGGTTGTACAAGTCTTGCTCCTCAGTACTTCATATAATTATATGCTAACTAGGGTTTAATTAACATATTTTTGTCTGTGTGCCAACACAGACATATTGTTTTTCTAGGAATCTCTCTCTCTCTCTCTCTCTCTCTCTCTCTCTCTCTCTCTCTCTCTCTCTCTCTCTCTCTCTCTCTCTCTCTCTCTCTCTCTCTCTCTCTCTCTCTCTCTCTCTCTCTCTCTCTCTCTCTCTCTCTCTCTCTCTCTCTTCATTTGAAAAGTATTATATGTAGAAACTCCAAACTTGGCCAAATTATACTTCGATAGATGATGTCTTGCCTTTTTATAAAGAGAGGTCATGCTTTTCAAAATTATGCAAATGAGGGCTAATTAAAGTTTTAAATCTTCAATATCTTGCATACAATAGTAGATGTGGTCCTGAGTGTATATGTCAAGGTCAAAGGTCAATTCTAAGTCAAACTGTCATTTTAAAGGTCAAGGTTCAATTCAGGTAGAGGTCATCTCAAGGTCAAAGGCCACTTTCAATGGTAGCTTTTTTTTAAGCGATAACTTAGTCAATTTTTATCCAATTTTGATCATGTTGGTCTCAAATTATAGCTCTTTTAATGCTGCACATTTTTTAAACTTACATGTGACCTCTAAAGGTCAAAGGTCAACATCATTTTGACCTTTGAACATTTCATCCAGCCATAACTTGGCTAATTTCCATCCAATTCTAATCTAATCATGTTGGACTCAGATTGTAGGCATTGCAACACTGCACATTTTTGGAAAAACATGTAACCTCTTAATGGCAAAGGTCAAGGTCATTTGGCCTTTCAAAAGTTTCATCTTGCCATAACTTGGCCAATTTTCAGCTGATTTGGTTAATGTTGGGCTTAAACTGTGGGTATTGTAACACTGTACATTTTTGCAATTTACGTTTGACCTGCAAAAGTCAAAGGTCAATGTCATTTTGACTTTGAAGCTTTCATCCAGCCATAAGCTTAATGGAATGTGAAGTACCACGGGACAAAGTTGTAGCATTTAATATTTACAACTTTTGAAGGCACACAGACCGATTTGCTTTGAAGCAAATCATCTTCTCTAGATGCTGACTGTGTTCATTTGTGTTTACTTATGCACCTGAGTGTAACGAAAAGCATTTCCAAGTTGCAGGCCTCTTGGTCCGTGTGACACATGTGGTTCACAATCAAAATGAAGTGTTCAATCAAATTCTGATTACTCAGTGTCTCATTTCTCTGTTTATCAGTGGTATGAGATCTCATAGGAAATTAAATATTGTATAGATGAAATATATAGGTTTTGTTCCAAGAATTGAAAGGATGTTGCAGCATGATATTGATTTACATTGTTATATATGAGGGATCTTGCAGACATGTAGGGATTTGAACAGCAGTCTGATCCACAAATTTACATGTATGTTACCTGACAGAAAGATATGAAGAAATTAAGGCTCTAATTTTAGCTGGTTCATACATGTTGTACTGGAACTCTTTCACCAACATTGAGTAGGTACATGTACATGTACATGTAATTAGCTGCCTGCTTTGCTGGCCTTTGATTTGGACTGTCCAGAGAATTAGACTGCCACTCAAAAACATACCAGGTATGAGAGGCAGCTAAGAAGTAAACAGGCTGTACATTTTACTATTGTATGTTAAAACATACACATTTGTGCTTGTAGGCTGGAGCATATAAACAAGTGGCCAAGACCATCTGTCAGGTACAGTGTCAAATAGATCTGCTGCGCAGGCAACAAGCAACACTGAGAAATGGTTTACTACAAGGTTTGTATAGCATATGAGATGGTCTAGACCTATGAGCAATTAGTTGCAATAAAATTATCACCATTAAAGGAAGCACATAGAAGAAATGAATAAAAAACATGTATTGTCTTAATACATTATGTTTCAACCATGTATATGCATATATATAAACATAAGCCTGAAAGATATCCTGGTATTTTATGTACCTAATCCTTATTCTGATTTTGTTTTTTTACTCTTTTTTTCTGGATTAGCACAAATGGACAAGGGTTTCAGCGTCATTTACCAAGTGCAAACTTCAGGCATCTAGCATACTCTGATCCATTTCCAGTTTGTACTTTTAGTTCGCTGATGGACTGTTCACTCAATAGTTTTTAACACTGCCTGATACAATATTAATGCAATATCATAGGAGGCCCATCTTAATCCTATGGTGCATGGGCCACAAAGTCTGCAAACAAGAATATATTTAAAAGACTGTGCAATGATCATGTTTTTTTCTTCACAAGATAAGGCCTAAAAAGTGCAGCTTGATTATGTTAGAGTGACATTTGTCTTTAAAGAGCACTTACTTCAGTGGCACGTGGGAAGGTCCTGTACTGAAGAGGTTCTGCTATTCAATAGTCTGTGATGTCCTCAGTTTGCAGATAACCACAGTTGTTCTGTACATTTTTTAATTATTGAGACCCACAGGTCACAAGTCTACAATAATCTCGCGTTACCTGTGGCAAGCCATTTTGACATTTAGTCCTATTTGGTAATATCAGTAAGTCATTTAGGGATGGTGCAACATTTTAATCAGTTTTGAATCAATACTTTCAGTACTTTGTCTTGTCACTTCTACAGATAATAGAAAATGATGATCAATTGTAACCCAAATTTTGTGGTATTTTGGTATTATTTCTTGGAAGATCACCATTTTTAAGCACTAAGTTGGGGGAGGGAAGGTGTCATGAAATTTGGTACCTTGAGTACTAATTCAAAAATGATGATAATGTTGAACCATCCCTCAGCCATATCACAGGCCAAATCATTTGGCGATATATCGCTAAATAGTCTCATTTACTGATATCCCCAAATCATTCTATGATATCCTTAAATAATTTATAGAAATAATTTTCACCAATGAGATAAATAAGATGTTTTGGGTATGTTGCCAATGTTATACGATATCACTAAATAATTCAATTGAAATAAGTCATGCTGGGTAATTGCACTGTGCAAATATAGTGACTGGCATGAAAGAGTGAGCATTTGGACCTGTAGACCTGACTATTAAGTTTGATTACAAAACTAATAGTTATTATGCACTGTCTTCGCAGCATGATAATAAACCCATGTACAATGCCAGAGACGACCATCAATTCGCAACAGAGCACTTCAATGGGAGAATGAAGCCATCACACTTGGCTCAAAATCAGCAGCCATATTGAAGAAAAATAAGACAGGAATTGGAAATACATCTAGCTATATCCCTAAATGATTTCATGACATCACTCAATATGTTATTTTGCAATATTGCTAAATCATACATATTTAGGAATATCACTGTTAATGATTTGGTGATATCTCTAAATCATTTAGCGATGTTGCTGAATGATTTAGAGACGTTGCCAAATCGTTGAGTGATATCACCAAATCATTTGGCAATATGACTTAATAATTTGTCAATATCGCTAAATGATTGAGAGATATCGCTTAATTTTTAGCAATAATACCAAATATCTAGCGTTATGGGTAATTGATTTGGCGATATCACCAAATAGGACTAAATATCAAAATTCCTTGCCATAATTACCTAAACCATTTGCAAACAAAATTTATAATTGAGTGAAAATTTTCAAAAATAAGGTACATCAGTGATATTTAAAAAAAAAAAAGAATAGTCCACCAACTTTATCAATTTTGACAAAATCAGTCATTTGTCAATTTTTGTACATGGTTCATCATTTTTACACAACAGATTCAATGTTGAAAAATCCCGGATACATATTTGTAGATACATGTTCATGTATTGATATCATTAATGGCACAAATTTGACCCATTTATCTTGATTCTTTTCAAGAAATATGCAAAATTTCACAAAAACATAGTTTTACCCAAAACGCTTGTGTTTATTCAACAACTTTGAATGTAAGTTTCCATCTTTAGTGTCAGCAGATTCTGCAAAGCCTTGTTGTCAAGTAAGTATATAGGTTTATTACATAGGAATGCATTATTCTGTGACATTTGGCCCAGAAGTGATGTCACTTTGCCAGGTTGGACATTACTGTAAAGGTCGTGGTTATGTCCAGAACCTTTTTTGCATTTTTATGCCCCCCTTCGAAGAAGGTGGGGCATATAGCGTTGCACATGTCGGTTGGTCGGTCTGTCGGTCGGTCGGTCGGTCGGTATACTGTGGTTTCCGCACAATAGCTGAAGAAGTTTTTAAGCTAAGACTTTGATACTGTATAGGTGTATTATTCTAGTCAAAAGCTAGGCGAAGTTTGAAGATGGGTGACCTTGACCTAAATTTCAAGGTCACAGTGGTACCTGAGCTAACTTTGGTTTCCGCACAATAACTGAAGAGGTTTTTAAGCTAGGACTTTTATATTGCACAGGATTATAGTCCATATTTGGGGCTAGGAGACGTTTGAAGATGGATGACCTTGACCTCATTTTAAAGGTCACAGAGCCACTTTACTGAATATGGTTTCATGCTTTCTGCATGATAACTTATACCTTGGAGCTAGAACTTTTGTATTGCACAGCTTTGTGGTTCTCTGTAAGGGCTAGATTGATTTTGAAGATGGATGACCTTGACCCAGTTTTCAGGGTCACAGAGAGATTGTCGAATTCCTGTGGTTTCCGCACAATAACTCAAGAAGTTTTTGAGCTAGGACTTTGATACTGTACAGGTGTATCATTCTAATCAACAGCTAGGCAAAGTTTGAAGATGGGTGACCTTGACCTAATTTCCAAGGTAACAGTGGTACCTGAGCTAACTTTGGTTTCCGCACAATAACTGAAGAGGTTTTTAAGCTAGGACTTTTATATTGCACAGGATTATAGTCCATATTTGGGGCTAGGCGAAGTTTGAAGATGGATGACCTTGACCTCATTTTAAAGGTCACAGAGCCACTTTACTGAATATGGTTTCATGCTTTCTGCATGATAACTTATACCTTGGAGCTAGAACTTTTGTATTGCACAGCTTTGTGGTTCTCTGTAAGGGCTAGATTGGTTTTGAAGATGGATGACCTTGACCCAGTTTTCAGGGTCACAGAGAGATTGTCGAATTCCTGTGGTTTCCGCACAATAACTCAAGAAGTTTTTGAGCTAGGACTTTGATACTGTACAGGTGTATCATTTTAATCAAAAGCTAGGCGAAGTTTGAAGATGGGTGACCTTGACCTAATTTCCAAGGTCACAGTGGTACCTGAGCAAACTTTGGTTTCCGCACAATGACTGAAGGGGTTTTTAAGCTAGGACTTTTATATTGCACAGGATAATAGTCCATCTTTGAGGCTAGGCGAAGTTCGAAGATGGATGACCTTGATCTCATTTTAAAGGTCACAGCCACTTTACTGAATATGGTTTCATGCTTTCTGCATGATAACTTATACTTTGGAGCTAGAACTTTTATATTGCACAGCTTTATGGGTCTCTGTAAGGGCTAGATTGATGTTGAAGATGGATGACCTTGACCCAGTTTTCAGGGTCACAGAGAGATTGTCGAATTCCTGTGGTTTCCGCACAATAACTCAAGAAGTTTTTGAGCTAGGACTTTGATACTGTACAGGTGTATCATTCTAATCAAAAGCTAGGCGAAGTTTGAAGATGGGTGAGCTTGACCTAATTTCCAAAGTCACAGTGGTACCTGAGTAAAGTTTGGTTTCCGCACAATAGCTGAAGAGGTTTTTAAGCTAGGACTTATATATTGCACAGGATTATAGTCCATATTTGGGGCTAGGCAAAGTTTGAAGATGCATGACCTTGACATCATTTTAAAGGTCACAGAGCCACTTTACTGAATATGGTTTCATGCTTCCTGTGGTTTCTGCACAATAATGCTAGAAGTTTTTAAGTTAGGACTGGGATACTTTACAGGTCTATAGTTCTTGCTAAGGGCTAGAAGAAGCTTAAAGTTTGGTGACCTTGATTTAATTTCCAAGGTCACATTGGTACCTGAGTTAGCTTTGGTTTCCACATGATAACTGAAGAGGTTTTTAAACTAGGACTTTTATATTCCACTGGATTATTGTCCGTATTCAGGTCTAGGTCAAGTTTGAAGATGGGTGACCTTGACCTAATTTCAAAGGTCACAGAACCATTTGGTTGAATACTGTTTCTGCATGATAACTTGCATTTTAGAGGTAGCACTTTTATATTGCACAGCTTTATGGTTGCCTATAAGGGCTAGTTTGAGTTTGTAGATGGGTGACCTTGACCCAGTTTTGAGGGTCACACACAGACAGTAGACTTCCTTTTTTGTTTTTTGCACAATAACTGAAGAAGGTCAAGTGAAAATGAGTGACCGTGCCATAATTTCCAAGGTCATAAAGCCACTTTGCTGAATATGGTTTCTAAATGATGACTAATTTTTCAGCTATAACTTTTTATATTGCCCAGGTTTTTAGTCGTTTTTTAAGGGCTAGGTTAAAGTATAAAGATATGTGACATTGATGTATGATCAACCTTCACTAATTTTGTAAGGTCACGAGTGCCCCTTTTACCTCTATCAATAGGGTAGCTAGGGCAAGGGTAGCGAGGGCAAAGGTAATGAGGGAGGGGGGCATCTATGTTTTACAAACATATCTTGTTTGAAACGGTTGTACTGCTGCCTTAATTGCTTGTATTTTTTTAACAAGAGGCTTTACAGTTTAAAATTCATTTGGATGCATAGATCTAATTCATTGTCATTCACATGTACTTTTATTTTGAGACTTGGAAAAGAAAATCTCATATCAAGTCAAAAAACAACAAGCAACAAACAAGTATGGTACTTTTCTTGTGTTTTAATTACATGCTGTGTTATAGGTTTTCTCTTGCCAAAAAAAGAGAAAGCACATGCTAATTAAAATCCAATCTATGTTCATTTATGTTGCCCCATAATTCTAGTAATCAAGAAAGCCACAATAGAAGATCTTTTTTCCATGGGTGATACAAATGGGCTGACTCAATAGTAGCAATCCTGGATAGGAGAGGGACTGGAAAGTTCTTTCACTTACTTGCACAATTAAGGGTTTTTAAAGCAGGAGAAAGCTCTGTGGTAGACCTATGTGAAAATACATGTGTAAGGCCACACAAATTTAATGTTTAGTTAATAAGGCAAGATTGTTTGTTTGTTTGTTTGTTTTTTTGTTGAGGTTGTGGGAGGTGCTGCAATTTATATTTACATCACCATTTTTAGCTCTGCTGACTTGTCAGAAGAATCTGTTTGCGTCCATCCATCCGTCCATCTGTAGTTAGGCTTTTTACATTTTCGTCGTCTTCTTAAAAATCCCTGCATGGAATGTTTTGATTTTGCACATGGATGTTCCCCAGGTGGACCTCTACGAAGTTTGTGAAGATGATGATGCAATAATTTTTCTATTTTTAATGTATTTCTTCATCTAAAGAACTACTTGGCCAATTGCTTTCATATTGCACAAAGGGCCACTTGGGGTCAACTAGGTCTTATTTCGGCCACCAGGTGGTGCTGCGATTTTTCCTTTTTTTTTTTATGAATTTTTGTGCGTTAAGGCTATTTTGGACTCCTTCTCCAGAACGGCTAAACAATTGCTGAAATTTTATTAGAATAAAGTTGGCCTGTAGACAATAAAAGTTTGCAAAAATAATGGGGATATGTTAATTTTTGACAAAGTTACAGGATATCAAACTTTGCTATTAAGTGAGTGCTGCCACTGTATATGGCAATACAGTGCATCTATTGCACTATTGTATTTACATTTTCAACTTCTTCTCAAAAACAGCTGCATGGAATGTTTTGATTTTTCACATTGATGTTGCCCATATGAACCTCTACCAAGTTTGCAAAAGAGATGATGATGCAATATTTTTTTCAATTTTTGATGCCATTTTTAACTTATTTTATGCACTCTAGTGCAACATCCCTACTCAAGACTGACATATGCTGGAAGAGATCATGTGTCAAGCACATGACCCCCAGATTTATTTCTGAAGTACACATGTGCACGATTCTTGTGCAAGTTTTACCATACATTTAAATTACCGTGTACTTTGAGGGTACCAGATGTTTTCAGTGTCACCACTAACACTCGAATGACTCAAAAGTTGGGAGATCTAGCCCAAGTGAGCTTTTTCAGGACAGCTCCGCAGTAAAGGCAGTGGGGGTCTTGCATTGGACCACAGCTACGGTTCCCGCCTCCTGTTATGTTACGCGTGTGCATAAAATTTATTATGTCATGACATAATGTGCCCTTTTTGAAAAAATTTAAGTTTCCTTTTTTTAAGAACTACTTGGCCAGTTGCTTTGATATTGCACATAGGGTCACCTGGGGTCACCTACTGTTTTACAGGTGGTGCTGCAACTTTTTCAATTTTTTTTTCTTTTTTTAATGAATTTTTGTGTGTTAAGGCTATTTTGGACTTCTTCTCCAGAACAGCTAAATAGCTTGAAATTTTATCTGAATATAGTCGGTCTTTAGACAATGAAGTTTGCAAAAATAATGTGGATATGTTAATTTTTGACAAAGTTATGGGATATCAAACTTTACAAACATAAGTGAGTGCTGCCACTGTATGAATATATATATGGCAATAGAGTGCATGTATTGCACTAAATATATTGTATTTATAATTGTGACTTCTCAAAAACCGATGCTTGACTGTTACCACTGTACATGTATATAGCTACACAGACTACAGTGCATGTATTGCCATGTTGTAAAAGCAGATTCCAGTCACCAGAGCACAGGATCGTCATGATCCTATTCTTAGTATTATAATGTTTCTTCCTCTATATAATCTGCATTGCTTGGAAATTTAGCAGCATTAGAAAGATCGTCTGAAAGATGCCAACCAAAGAAAAAAATGTGAAAGGGTCATGAGGAATACGGGAGGTAGTTATGAGAAACTGAACATCAATTTTTATTGGCCTAAGATAGCTTACAGTACAAATGAAAAAGAAAGGCATACTTTACTAAATCCTTCAGATGTGGAATGTAATAGACCAGCCACAGCAATCATGCTCAACACCCTTTAAGTCAGGTATTTACTTTTACTAGGAATTAGACAAGCACTCAGGGAGGGTCTGGGAGTGTACCCCAAAAATTTCTATAAAAAAAGAGTTTAAGAAAGAAAATTGTGCAATCTTGTGCATTTTAGGACCAAAAATTATATTAAAAAAAACAGAGTAATTTTTTTTTTTTTTGAGCAGATAAAATTGGCCCATCCAATTTTTTCTCCTGCTCGAACTCATTAATACCATATCCAAACTAATGTGTGGGTGGGTGCCTGGCTAAACCCCTGATGCTCAATAAGCTGGTATTTGCGGGAATAAAAGAAAAATTAGCAACTTATAAATTCATGAAAAGCAATAACATATAAATTTCCATGTGTCCAGGGCATTTCAAAAATCATCAGCACATGAGAGTCAAACTCAGATCTGTGTTTTGCATATACTGTAACATTATTTTAACAAAATAAATGGTCAATTTTTTTAAATGTTTACATTATTCTACATGGGGGTGGGTGGTGGAATCATAAAAAGGAGAGCAGCATAGAAGGGGGCTGGGGTGTCAGAAAGTGTAAAAGATGTTCATGGTGATAAGAGTAATGCTGTGACACATGCAGATAAGCTTCTGATTTGCATGCATGGGTGGTCAGATATCTGTTCTGATTTACAAATACATGTACTGCAAAAGCTGTGGGGATTATACAGTCCACATTGTTCATGTCGTCAGTCACTCACTGAAAGAGCAGGTGACTGAGTGTACAGAGTACAAGAATGTGTTGTATGTCTATGAGCGAGTGTATAGAAGTACAAGAATGGGTTGTATAACTGATGGAGAGTAAGTGAAACATAGCCAGAGGCTATGTCTGTAACCCTCTGCCTCGGGTCATGAGGCCTACCACTTTTCAAGGTGCATTGGCAGCCACCTGAACAGCGTTTACACATATTTCCATCAAAATGTGTCGAAATGACATACGTCGGACTGCATCCACACTCAAAACATTGGTCCAAATGAGTATTAATGCATAAATGATAACACATTGAACATAAATAACTCAGGCATGTGTTTTGGTGGGCTGGTTTGAGTGTTGCGTAGACTAGTAAAGTTCCTGTTTGTAAACACATCACGATGTCAAACTGGAGCTTGGACAGAAAACTGTAAAGTGTGTTTAGATAGCTGACATATAGTGGAAATGGTAAATATACATACATGAACACATTCCAAAATGGGTTAGCAAGCAATTGACATTAATGATAGATGAATCTATGTAACAGATATGTTTCATTCTCGGTCTACATATAAATATTGCATGCTCTAATAGGTGTACATTAAAGGCTACATTGTATGTGTATTCTGGAATGTCCTGGATAATGAAATCAAGAATATACCCAGTTGATAGTCCATGCATGCAGCCTTAAAAATATAAAAATCGTATCTTTGTTTGAGCAAGGAGGTTGGACAGGAGGTAGCTAGCTGTCAAAGATTAAGTGCTGATACAAGCCAGGCAAATAGTGTTTGGAATCAGAAACTCAAGATTAAATGTATATACATATTTTTTGCTTGCCTGATGCTTTGGTAAAAAAGCAATCAGCAATTCAAAAAATGTCATTGCAAGAATGTGTCACAGGCCTACTTTCTCCTTTTGCTGTCAACTCATCTGACTGACAAGTCAGGAGAAATAAAAAGTGGCTGGCCTCCCAGGTCTCTTTGTATCCTTGGCACAAGTGATAAATTTGGTGTTTTAAGTTGTTAGACCTATATGTTAAAAGTATGTACAGTTAATCAAGAATCTGTTTCAAAGGTTGAGAGGACCGGTTTAAAAACCACCAGGTGCCTTTAAATCATAATATGGGTGACTGCCAGTCTCATGTCAGGAGTGAAATTTACTTCATGCATGTGGGTATTGAAAGTTGAATGTTGATATTTTGGTAACTCTGACTCTGCTTTTTGCTGTTTTCAACTCTGATGCTTTTTTTTTTTTTTTTTTTTTTTTTTTTGTCGTTGAAATTTGTGAATGTGGGCTATGTTTTTCTAAGCTATTAAATACACAGGTAGACATGGGGCAATCTGCACAGAATACATTGAAACAATACACAGTAATTGAGGTCAGCATAAAAAATATGGTGTATTATTCATTTTGACCAAAGTTGCTGCATAGCAAAGTTTGGGCTCTACATTATGGAGGAGTAAAATCTGCCAACTGGAAACACAGGGTATTTTAGGGAGTTCTAAAGTACACACATTGTATGTTGTGACAAAAAAAGAAGGTAACAGCACATGACAAATGTTAGTAAACAAGTGGAAGGATTTTTTGTTGAAATGCTCAGCAATTTAAAAAAACATGTACAATGTGTATGCACCAGATTTTCACTCACCCATGTCCATTTTACCAGCTGTAGCAAGCAGGCCAGCTTGCAGTCTTTTATAATAGAATTACTGACAAATTTGACTTTTCTAAGTCAGGCAGTGGCTGGGGTTACAGCATATGAGCTGATAGCATGTAATGATTTGTCTGTGACTTGATGATTTGTCTGTTCATAATGCAAATTTCCAGGAGTCGAGCTTTGTCTGTTTTGATCCACATGAAGCATTTCTGCATATATATGCAAAACATGTACCTTGATGCATGTCTGACCAAACAGTAATTTCATGAAGGTTCTCAACTGAAAGATTGGATGATTAAAAAATCTTAGAAGCTAGGTAGGTTGGCCTTAAACAATAATTGCTATTCCCATTTAGCCATCTTATAAAATGTTTGATGGGGCTGCAAATTGTGGTGTTGTCATTTTCTCGATGCATGTTACCTGTTGTGAAGTTTTCTGCAAATCTCATGCAGCAACCTTATGATATTAATTAACTGAGTCTAATCCGTACTTGGTTAGAACTAAACTTTTACTTGTCCTGCATTAAGAGTATGTACATTTTTTCAAATTATATACATCGAAAAAATGACATAATTGTGGAAGAACAAATTAACATGATTCACTGGAAACAGACATTTAATTGACATCCACTGCTTTAGAGTTGTTTCGAGAAGTAGAATATTTTGAAACATGTTTTGCTCCCCCCTCAACGAAAAAGAAAAAGTTTAAAAAGTTTGCCCAAGGCAGCTATAGTCTTTCAACAAATGTGTATGTCATATGTTTTATTGTAAGACCAGATGCTGGTCTTTGAACTTGCACTCAATGAACCATACACATAAGAATTGGCAATGTCTCATGCAGGACTTACAAGCTTGTGTGCATGCACTGAAGAAACCAAGGAGGATATTGACAGGTGATTGGTTCATAGCTCAGGGCTGTAATTGTACTTAAAGAGTAAACTTGAACATGGGGAGCGCAATTACCGGTCTGTTGCTCAGAAGGGATCCTCCTTTGTGTATGCATGGTAATTGGGATCAAATGTGTAATACATGAACCCTATCAGGGATATAGGTTCATGTGTTTACTTTCTTCTGTCTGGTCCAGTGAGACAGTATCACATGGATGAAAATTACCTGAAATATTGGAAAAACAGATAAAATTATATTTTAAAATTTCATGTGCTTAAAGCAAAAAAATTCATGAAAATTCCAGTGCAAATCAGTCTTTTTTTTTTTTTTGGTAGGGTGTGCAACTCAACTGTTTGAAGCCTACCTATCTGTGGGGCATTTTTCACCAAAACTGACTCATTTGTAAGATACTATTTAACAAAATGATTGAAAACATGGCAAAAAATGGTGTGAAAAGTGCTCTGTGAAGAGATATTTCCAAATTTTAGGACATGACTGGGAAAAATTACACATATTTATGAAACTTGTGGCAAAATACTGGACTCTTGTCTCGGAACTGCTGATGAAACAAAGGGACCTTCAGAGTGGTACATACATACCATGATGATCACTAATGGGAGTGTCCACTCCAGGAAGTATTCATTTACAGGATTCTTCTCTTGAAAGGTAAAATGTATGAATCTGAACATTGAAGTGTGGCTTGCATAAAACTGTATATGATAACTCATATTGCATAAATAGCTAGCCACACATGCAGTTATATATGCAATTTTTCTTGAAATTTGGCGAGATTTTTTTTTATGCAAATTGTGTTTTACAATTTCCCATAAATAGCTTTAACCCTTTCCTGGTGAGTTTGAAGCCACAGCTTCCTGTTGCATGGGTTCGTTGCATTGCATCCTTCCTGCAGAAAGGAATTGCCTTTGATCTGGTGTTATGATAGTTTTATCTTGATGTATAATTCCCACCCAAACTGGTATCTGCAGATAGGAAATGTTTGTTAATTAAAGCATGAAAGCGGACAAACATCTGAGTGATTTGAGTGGAAATGATTCAATTCAAACATGCCTTGCCTTGATTAAAGAAAAAAAAAATGGCTAAACAGTAAGTCCCACTCCAGCTGCTGCAAATACATTGTACAGCTATCTAGAGCATGGAACACAGTCAGTGCTTTTACCACTGACCAAAGCATTAACATGTGTGGATGCATTAAATACCAGCATTACACATCTGATTTGTGGAGCTATAGCTAATATGCAACGGGGAGGGGGAGGATGCACATTTTTTTGTTTGTTTTTTTTTTCAGAAATTGCAAGAGCTTACATGATTGTGTTGATATGAAAATTCCGCAATCTTTGTGAATTGTGAAAATTCCAAACCTATCCATGGCTGACCTGTGGTAACAAGAGTACAAATCTTGTCAATGTCCTCAGACAACCTGTATGGTACGCATTGCCCAAAGCTTTGTATGTTAATTACCCCATGCTTATATAAAGCTGTTATGTGCCAACACATAATATGTGACTGCCAAAATATGTGTAACAAGTCATGGATATGCTGGCATTTGAACAACTCCGGGTGCACCTAACATCTTACCTGTATCGCATATTCACTAATGGAGAGAAAAACGATGGATAGAGAAGATCATTAAAAATATTAGAAGTAAAAAAATGTGGGCAAAAGATTTTAAAGAAAAATGTATACATGTGAAGATATTTGTGTTTTGAAAAAGATCTATTAGCTGTATTTATTTCAACCTTTTTTTTAAAGATTTTTTTACTAACTCAGAACTAGGTTAATTACTTTGGAAAATATTGATCATTTACTGTTTGAGGAAAACCTGAGTGATTTATGTTTAATGCAAATATTGAAATATTTTTTCCTATGTCCAATTATATTTTTCAAAAGTTCCAGAGTTATGATACTTGTGATTTGGAAAAAAAATATAGTGGTATCATGCGATTTATGTGTTATGTATATTTGCTTGTTTTAATTACCCTGCATAAGAAACTAAAACTTGTACGCTTCACACATTGTCAGTACAAGCAATTGTGGAAGGCTCTACATATATATAGAAAGCACCCCCCCCCCCAAAAAAAAAAAATATTCTCCAATAATTTTTTGCACACCTGTCAGAATTTACAAGTTATTTTGGCATCTGTATTGAAATAGCAGTTTGAATTTTATACATTTATTAACTGTTTGGAAATTATGTTCATTCACCAGTTCAAACAGTTTACAGTGATGTGATTTACCCTCCAAAAGTCTGAAATCCTCCCCAATTGTCTTTCTGAGACCCTTCTTTTTGTGCAAAAAGCACTATATTTCCTTGTTATAAAGACAAATTTCAGTAATTTTGCACAAAACCAGACCCAGTCTTGAAAGGGCAATCACATGCCTGAGTTTAAAATAGACAAGCTAATGGAGTCTTTGAATCCTGTTGTTATCAAAATTTTATATTATGTACCCGTTTATGAACTGGAATATTTATAGTATACATGTTTCCATTCAGACATGTATTGGTATCAACGAATATTTGGGCCCCCGAATGGATGGGCCCCGGGGCTTATCCGTTCATCGAACAGATGGCCCCCGGGGGTCCAAACATTCTGGAATATTTGGGCAGCTTCCGAATATTTGGGCCCTCTTTCATATTTGTTTTTTGTTACACTTCATGAGACATCATAACTACAGTTGTAACATTCATGTTGTTAATAGTGCAAAATTGGTCAGGTTACAGTGGAGTAAAGGTAAAAGGTGCCGGTCACAGCGTTTTGTCAGCTCAGCATGAGAATAGATTCTGCACAAAATGTAAAAACATAGGCCTGAATCATGTGAATGGCATTATAATTGATGCGGAATTATGACCAGATGACTATATCTTAAGTTTACGTTCTCATGGAAAATGGGAAATTTGACTTGATGCAAGTACATGTATGTTCGCAATCTGAGTATGAAAGTTATAATTGGGCAAGTAATTTTCATGAATAGCTGACCTAACCCAAACTACATGGACATGTACGTCTGTAAAATAACTATAAATGACTTTTAATTTCCTGTTATGTAGATATGGGCTGGGGAGGGGGGGGGGTTGATTCCCAAATATTTCTGCCACTCGACCCCTGAACGGTACCTAAGTGCCTTGATCTAAGCTCCTCAAGGTGGATATTAATGGGAAAGGGGCCTTTTTGGTATCTCAATGCATTAAGTGGATCTTGAATATTTGGGCCCCCTATTTGTAAGTAAATGCCTTGCAGTGGATATAAATGGGGAGGGGGCCCTTTGGTTTCAGAATATTTGGGCCACTTATTTGTACCAAAGGGCCCCCTCCCCATTTATATTCACTTTAAGACACAAGCAAATAGGGGTCCAAATATTCTTGAACCAAAGGACCTCCTCCCGATTTATATCCACTGCAAGGCATTTACTTACAAATAGGGGGCTCAAATATTCTGGAACCAAAGGACCCCCTCCCCATTTATATCCACTGCAAGGCATTTACTTACAAATAGGGGGCCCAAATATTCTGGAACCAAAGGACCCCCTCCCCATTTATATTCACTTTAAGACACAAGCAAATAGGGGTCCAAATATTCTTGAACCAAAGGACCTCCTCCCGATTTATATCCACTGCAAGGCATTTACTTACAAATAGGGGGCTCAAATATTCTGGAACCAAAGGACCCCCTCCCCATTTATATCCACTGCAAGGCATTTACTTACAAATAGGGGGCCCAAATATTCTGGAACCAAAGGACCCCCTCCCCATTTATATCCACTGCAAGGCATTTACTTACAAATAGGGGGCCCAAATATTCTGGAACCAAAGGGCCCCCTCCCCATTTATATCCACTTTTAAAAAGACACATACAAAAGAGGAAACCAGCTGAAAACCCACATCCCTGATTCCATTCCAGAATATTTAGGCCCTCCCAGTATGAAGGAGTTTTCTTCTTTTATAAATCTGGTGTTTTATTATAGTTCTTCATTCATTTCAAGAGCTAGATATGTATCTCCAGAAATGCAGATAATAAGGAATCAGGGGGAAATGGAGACTCCTGCATCTATACATGTGGGGTAGATTTGTGGTGAAATATGTGTTGCATAAATAAAAAAAACAAACTTGGTATATACTTGGAGGGATTGTGAGATAATTCCCGCAAGGTATATACACCCAGATTACATGTAAAATACACCAATATATACATGAATAGCGGCAAACATTAACCCTTGCAAATGTATTCAATTGTTTTATTTACATTTATTTTACAAAATTATAGCAAATTCTTTCAAAGATATTTCTTTTGGAGTTTGCAAAATATCATACAAGATGTATATATAGAGTGTATTGGGCCCAAACTAAGTTATTCCAATTTCTATTTGGGGGGGGGGGGGGCAAATGTTCAGCGAATGAATGGGCCCCTGGGGGCCCATCCGTTCGGGGGGGGGGGGGGGGGCCCAAGTGTTCTGACACCGGTACTTTCAGTCTGTGTTTTTGGACACAAAAAGCTGTGAATTTTCTCATCTTTATGTATGCCATATGGTAGCACTAGTCCTTAAATCAAAATAGTCACCCCAATTTTTGCCTGGCTCTTCCAGCTGTATCTACCCTTGTGTAAGCATGTGAAAAAGATTGTAGTATTATTATTTGACTAGAATTAAGGCATTTTGGTGCTTGAATGATGAAATCCCTTTTCTTTTTTTTTTTTTTTTTATGGTTTCGATTGGGAAATTTTTCGCTGGTATCATTAAATGTATGAATTGCCAGCTGAACTCTTTCAGTGCTAAGTTGGAGACTGAATCAACAGTGTTTGTCAGCATGCTTTGGATGCAGTCCGAAGCTTACCGAGGAAAGCAGTAGAGCTGGACCGTGCTTTACATCTCTGGAACTGCAGACATGCATGATACTTGGATAATGGCGTTTGTATGAGGAGTTGGAATCTGGAATTAGATTGCAGATCGAGCTTTTGTTGTAGTAGAAAACAGGAGACTGACACAGCCCAGAGACAATTTGCTGTTGCCCCAAATGCCATAAACTTTGATAAAGATATGCTTCTGTTTTGTATTTCTGCTCTTCGCTTCAACAAACATAGTTTACGGAATTGAAGGGATCTCATAATTATCAAACAACAGTGATCCTAACCTCAATAGCACAGTTTGCTACATTACATTCAGCCACAGAGATTGTTGAAGTAGCAAAGTAAAGACTTTTTCTGTGTCATTTATAAGGATATTGCATACCTGTGAGATTAAAACACTAAATTAACAATAATGGTAAGTCAATTTAATTTGGGTGCTAATCAAGATACATGCGTATATATTTTGTGTACAAATAGCGATATACAGTGAAAACTCGTTATAATGACACCATCTGTTCTGTAAGAAATGTGTCGGATAACTGAATATGTCAGATAAATGAGTCAAATAACAAAGAAAACAAACATTTTTCCACGAAAATCTGTCTCATTTACTTGAATATGTCGGATATTGGAGTGTCGTTATAGTGAGGTTTAACTGTACAACAAAAACATTTCTGTGCAGCAGCTCCTACATGTATTCAAGGAGGTTCTTACACAAATGCATTCTGAGATGAAAAAGACAACAAATATGGCATAACTAAAACATTTCAATTTTGATTGGTTTTGACACTACAGTAAGGATTAATATATAGACAGAGACCAAATGCTTTAAGTTTAAATTATAGCATTTTGGTTAATCAGTGTCAATTTTTAGCTCAGCTGACTTGTCTGTGAGCTGAGCTTATAGGATGGTCAGTTGTCTGTTGTCTGTCAAACTTTGCCTGTTGTCCATCAACATTTCACATTTTTTACTTCTCCAAAACCATGGACCAGATCCCCTTCAAACTTGATGGGGATCTACCTTGGGTGTGTCTGTACTAAAGTATTCAAATTGTCATGCTCCAGTAATTTTTGTATTTTTTACACTTTTTTCTTTTCGTCTTAAATCCTCTCCAAAACAGCTTGGCCAATTGGAGGCATTTATATTCAACTGTATTAAGTGCAGACCAGTTCTGGTCTCCTCAGTTGCTAGCCAATGGATCTATAGATGCCTCAATCTGCCATGATGAGGGCACTTGTAACCACTCATGTTAGCCAACAATCAAATTTTATAAACATGTTTAGCATCATCTTTGTTTTAAAACTTTGTAAATAACCTTTCTTGGGCAGTTTAATTTCTCAGGTTTTTACTTTAAACATAGAAGCTCATTTGGCCTTGCCTCATACATGTATCTGCCCTCCTTCCTGTCAGATTCCTTGCTGCAGCCCAGGTGGCAGCACAGGATCCCAGTTAATACAAATACTTCTTATTGCTTCAAAATTGCACTGGGATACTTTTGGGACCCCTAGACCTTAATGTTCAACAGATGCTGCGGTGTTTTTTTTTTTCTCCAGTTTTCTATAAATTTTTGCATGTTACAGTTATGTTCGACTTCTTCCCCAAAACTGTCAACCAGATCCACTTCAAACTTGGTAGCAATGTTCCTTGGGTGTGTCTCTATCAAATTAGAGCAAATGGTCATGATCTACTGTTTTTTTTCATTTTTAATGGACTTTTTGTTCATTTTTTGGCAAAATTTTTAAAAACATTCTTCTTCTAAACCAATTTACAAATTGTTTGAAATTATGTAGTGACACTTCTGAGGACTCCTTGACCTTAGTTTGTTCAACAGGTGGCACTGTGATATTTTCCGAGTGTTTTATGAATTCTTATACTGTGATTTTTTTCTGGATATTTTATGAATTTTTGTGTGTTACAGCTGCTGTTGACTTCTCCATAACTGTTACTCAGATTGTTCTGAAACGTGGTGGAAATGTAGCATGTGAGAGGATTGAACTAAGGTGTTTACTGGGTGGTAATGATCTGGATCTCTAATTTTTAATATATTGTTTTTAATTTGGCAACTTGTTGGTTGGTGCATGCAATCCTGTTGATTATAATTCACATTTTGGACTTCTCCAAACTGTCAACCCAGATTCCCTTCAAACTTGGTTGGGATATACCAAGTTATTTAAGTGATCATGCTCCTGCAGCATTTTTCTAGATTTTAAGGCTCCATCCCATGGGAGGATCCTTTCTATTTTCAGGTTGTCTGTCCGTCCAAAGTTAAAAAATTTGGATTTTGAGTGGTTGGGCCTATACATATTGGAAAAACTATATTCTTGTATTGTGTCTTTTTGCCCAGAACCACTTCCTAGTAGTCATTTAATGAAGAATATTTCAAAGGTTGAGAAGACCGGTTTAAAACCAGCAGCTTCCTTTTGTGGGTGACTGCCTGTCTCAAGTCAGGAGTGAAATTCATTTCTTCACATTGATATAGGAAGATGAATGTTGATGCTTTGGTAACTCTGGAATCTCTTTGCTGTCATTGTTGGGTTTGATATTTATGAATATGGGTCATGTTTTTCTACATAAGTGTATCATACTAGAGACATCCGTTCTTTCCGGATGTGCACATTCTTGTTAACATGATATCTACAGAATGCCTCGATGTATTTTTCTCAAATTTGTCAATATCCTTACCTTGCCTGGCAAAATGAACTGATTAGGTTTTGGTGTCACCATGACCTAATCTGAGCAAATAGCAGCCTAATTAAATGCTCATTAGGGCTAGCTACCACAATATCTCCAGAAAGCTCCAATGTATTATGCTCAAATTTGGCAGTATGCTTGGTTAGCATGCCAAGGTGAACTGACTAGATTTTGGTGTCACCATGACCTAGTTTGAGCAAATGGCAGCATTTTTTCATTGCAGACTCTTCAGTCAACACTTTGCGTTGAAGATACATGTATATGTCAGTAGTTAATGGGGGTTTTTTAATTGCCTTTTTTTTTAATTTATATTTTTTGGTAAAATATTTAAAAATTCTACTCCCAAAGGAAGGTCACAGAACCACTTCAATCTCTGTATCCAAGGTCAGCTGAGTACAGGACTGTCAAAGTCCTCAAGTTTAATTGAATTTTATTCTTGTAAGCTGTGCATGGTCACCACAGATAAATGAGGATCAAACTTGCAAACTGTGGTACTTCATTACTGCCAGTGTAAGGGTCACAAGTACATAAAAACTGCTTTTTGATTGACCCGAAAAAAAAAAAAAAATATTGAGAGCTAAAGATGCTAAGGTAGCTTGATCCCCAATCTAAGTTGTCACCTATATTCTAATCTAAATGTGATTAAAGTGGCTTCTGTTCAAACCAAATATCTGTAATATTGTCCTTCACCAACATAAAGAGCCATCATATGTTCTGATTTTAACCATGTCCTGGTATACAGTGGCTTCATTCCAGAACATGTAAAGGCCACTGCTGTGAGAGGCCACATATCTTTTTGTAGCCTCGCTTGTTTTTGATTGCAAAACAGGTGGCTATAAAACAGGAGGTCACATTGAATGATTAACCCTTTCCTCCTTGAATTAAGACTGACTCAACAGGCATGGGTTGGGCACTAAGTGCCCAGCCCATGCCAAAGAAAGCTGTTGACCTGGGTCATGTTGCCTCATCTTCAATTCTCAGTCAAATTGTTTTTCATTGCTGTTGAAATCAGTTGAAAACGTTGAAGCAGACGACATTTGACCACCAACAGATTTTGGCTGGTTAAAGGGGGAAAGGGTTAAACAGCTTTGCTTTGCACAGTTTAGGAGCATTATGCACCCACCCCACCCATGAAAAGCTAGCTGTGAGCCCTGTGGCAAGGGCTCCAGATAGCTGTTGTCCTCATGACTTATTTGAGCTGTGTGCTGTCAACCTGAGGTACAATTTGTGTGAAAACAAGCAGAGGATATTTTATATCCTGGCATTTTGGCGCAATATAAACAGGAAAGGATTAACACGTTCGTCGTCCTTGAGTGAAAACTTAGTCGACAGCTTTCATCAAATGACATGGGTTGCATGTGTACTTTAAGCACCCACCTGCAACCAAGGAAAGATGCTGTACTTCAAGCATGCCTTCTTGATATCTCAAATATGTTTTGCATTCAAATTGTTTTTTCCCTAATGATCAAAGTAACAAGATTTTACCTCCTTCCAGTTTTAACCAGTTCTAGGAGAAAGGTTGCCTGCTAAACAAACTCTTCTAGGCTGGGTAGCAGAAGGTCTGCTTCATAGACAAAGGGAAAGGGCATATGGTGATGGAAGCAATTTAAGGCTTGGTTCTCTCCCACTTCACCTTAATGTTGTGATAAAAAGGTAAAACATAAGACAGCTGATGAAAGCCAATCTGCAGGTTGCTGTTGACTGGTGTGCTAGCAAGGGTTAACTAGATGGCTTTATGTACATAGATGCACTGTACTTCTGATTGCAGAGAAGCAGACAACAGGCAATGCAGGCCAAAGTGTGGCATCCAGGTATCAGTCAACAGAGCCATGTCACGGCATGCAGGTGATGGTTACCACAGCAACTGAAGGACTGGCCTTCAGATCACAGGTAAATGGTCATTACTGTCACAAATCACGGTAACTTTTTGTCAATGATTGCTTTGCCTGCTTAGCACACATAGGGCCCTGGATTGTTGGACTGCGTCACCAGCTGGATACAAAAATGGACTGGGAGTTGGTTGTTAACCTTTTCCCCTTGAATTAATACTGAGTCAACCACTTTCCTTGGCATGGGTTGGGCATTTAGTGCGGAACCCACACCAAGGAAAGCTGCATGTTGACCTTAGTCATATTATCTTGAGAGGTCACATTTTCAAAATTCTCAGTCAAATTATTTTTCATTACTGTTGAATTATACTTGTAAACTCTGAAGCAGACAATATTTGACCACCAGTCGGTTTTTGTCAGTTTGAGGAGGAAAGGGTTAAAGCACGCAATGTCATAGTTAACTATCCTGGTTTGTTTTTTTGTTTTTTTCATCATGCTTTATGTTATCCTGTCATGGGAAATTGGCTTTTCACTTTGTAACTGGTCAAAGTCTATAATTTCCCATGAGGACGACTATCATTTTGTGACTTAGTCTCATCTGATCAGTTTTTATAAAGTCACAGCAGACACTTGGCTTTAGGTCAGGTGATCTTTTCAAAGTGAACTCAGGTGATCATCTGTGTTAAGGCCTAGAAATTAAGTTCCGAGTACAGGTGCCCCAATGAAAAAATAGTTTTTCACCCCTAAGGAGACACAAGTGGCCAAGTAATATAATGAATGTAAGCACCTTATGCAGTACAAAGCTTGAAATTGGACATGCAAACCAAGGCATCTCTTTCTGTGATAGCTAATTTAATTTAAAAAATAAAAATAACGTCAATTTAATTAAGTATAAATTCACGCCAACTTTCTCAAGGTGTATGGTCTGACTTTCAGCAAATCTAAGGTAAATACAGGTAACAAAACTGACCAACAATCCAAGTTGCTTGTCCACAGTATAAATTAATAACTGGATACTACAAACCATAATCATTCAAATGTCACTAAACTGACCAGCAATCCAAGAATCTGCCCACATCAGTTAATAACTGGACACTGTTATGATTTTCATGTGTTTAATTTTTATGGTTTCTGCATTTCACACATTTCATTGAATTTTTAATTTGACTGTTTACAACATAATTAATGTTAAATCAGTGTTAAACTGCTATTTCGTTGCATTTTTATTTTCCACAGTTTTTTGTACCATCAGCAAAATAAGTGAAAATAAAAATGCAGTGAAATAACAGCAAAATACAGTACTACAGACCACAATCAGTCAAATATCACCATTTGACATTTTTTATACACGGTACTCTTCTCAAAAAGGTGGAGGTTCATAGATTCAACAAAATCTGTCCACTTGGTGATGCTGAAATCATTCTAATTTTTTGTGACAGTTTCAGCTGAGTGTATAAGATGGTTGGTTGTCCTTCATCTGTCCATCATTGTCCATCTGTTCTCCATCTGTTCACAAATACCTTTCCAACTTCTCATCCAAAACCATTATTCAGATCTTTTTCAAATATGGTGGGAATATGCCTTTGTTTTTTTTTGTTTTTGTATGTTTTTTTATTATTATTATTATTTTTTTTTCATTTTTTTCAAATGGTCATGTTCCATTGATATTTAAATTTGTTATGTTTATTTTTGTTCATTTTGCAGCATAACCTTTAAAAGATATTCTTCGATACTGCTTTGCCATTTGCCTTGAAATTGCACAGAGACACATCTTAGGACCCCTAGTCGTGAAGTCATTCAACAGGTGCCGCAGTGATTTTTATTCAATAATTTTTTTTAATGATTTTTTCTCTTTTCTTGTTTTGCTAACTTGACTTCTTCAAAAAACATCACTCAGGTAATGCTTATAAACTTGGTAGAAATGTACCTTGTGAAAGGGTCAAACAAAGTTATTCAGTAGGTTGTGTTGCGGTTGGTTCCTGATTCTTACAATTTTTGTTTTATTATTATTTTTTTTTTTACAATTCAGGTACTCCCTTCAAAATTGCCTATTGCCAGCACAGTGCATGTATACATCCTGAATGTTAATCACTATGCACAAGAGAAAGATAATATACATATTAGTTTGTTTGTTGTAAGTCACAGATCCTAGACCCATTGTTATTATTAAACATACTAATAAGAAAGTACTAATGAGGTTTCTCTTTGCATCGTTCATTTTGACCGTAAGTGACCTTGAAAAGTCGAACTAACATATCAGCTTGTATCCTGGTAATAGTGGATCTTGTCACTTTTCATTTAAAATATTATGACTCCGGACCTGTGTGAGTGAATGCAAACAGTAATGGTTCTCGAAAAGGTCAGCTCAACTGTGCACGTGAGTGACATCAGTGTCATGTATTCAAGGTCACAGGGCACTGTAGTTACATCCACTGTTCTCTCTTGATATGAAAATTAATTCAGCTAAAGCTTTCATGTTGCAAATTATGATGGCCCTGCATTTCGCGCTGAAATGAAATGCACATGGTAGATCCTGATGTTGTTCTTAAGGTCACATTTCTACTTTTGTGAATTTAGTGTTTTAAGCTGTGACTTGAGAACTATTGACCCATTGTTTTGAGTGGTCACTTAAAAAATACTGTGGCAGTACTTTAAATATTTGCACTTAACACAGACTTTGGTTTTTAAATATATCACCTAATTAATCTTTATTTTAAAAAGAGGCTCCTGCACGGTCTACTATATGCCACATTGCGTAATGACCCTGGTTGAGCTGCTGGGACAACTTTGGGGTATCGACAAAGGAGGGATGAAGTTGTAATATTTCAGACTCTTTTGCCCTTTTGTCAGTGCCCCCACGCTGTCCGGCAGCTAGGCCAGGGTCGTTATGCCACATGGCATACAAGGCGGTGCAGTGGCCTCTTTAACAACAATAATATTGATGTTTCACTACGGTTTCTTCAAAGCTTTACCCAGATTCTTGCAAAATATGTGTACTTTTGGGATGCTATATGGGACATTTTATTGAATTCACATAGCCATTTACAATTAATGATATTTGCCCTTTTCATTGTATGATTGCATACATGCATTTAACCACAACCTTCATGGCCATGCAGACAAATTAACTCAGTGCCACATTTCACACACACACATACATATATATACACACACACACACACACACATATATATATATATATATATATATATATATATATATATATATATATATAATATGTACATTGTACATGTATCTGCATGCCCAGTTAAAGGTTTCTTTTCAGGGGTTTTATGCTTAAGTTACTCATGAGTTTGGCAGCAGTTTTTTTTTTCCATTTATACCAGACTTAGAGTAACTGACTTTATGGTGATTTTTAGGGCTGAAGCTTAATTTATGAGCATATGACAGTCAGGGTCCTCTTGTTTTCTCTTCACACTTAAAGTGTTGTGCAAAGTTTTTATCAAAAAGATAATATCCATGCCGGAAATCCTTTCAAAATGTACTGAGTGCAGCATCACCTGGCTTACTTTTTGATGCTGATTCATGTTGCTTCAAACTCTATGGATATCAGAGAGTATCTGGTGTCATCTGAGTAAAAATGGACTTCTGTGGATCAATACCCATTGCATGCTATTATGGATCTATATTCTGGTCACCATGGTTACACACATCACAATTCCTTTTTATCATTATTAAATAGCAAGACAAACAACTTAAAAAAATCTCTGCTTTTCTTTGAGAATTTAAATCAAGGACAGTTTACAGAGGAATCGGGAAGAAAGTGATAAAATTAAGGCACAGAACTTAGAATGAATAAAAATAACAGGAAGATTATCTGCATCATGACAGCAGGAACTTGATTCTCTTTGAATTTGCCTGATAAATGTAGTGTACTGTATTTTTGTGATAGCTCTCAGGAACGAGCACATCAAGTCTATATGGGGCTCTTTGTTTCTCAGCTGAGGCTTCATTTTGGCATCACTCCTCTGCATCTACTATTTATCCAGGGTTGTTTTTTTTTTTTTTGTTTTTTTGTTTTTTTGCGCACAATAACCATTGCCTGGTTTCTATTCAACAGGTGGTGCTTTTATTATCAGTAGATTTAATGAAGTTTTTACCGTAAATATGTTTACATTCAGCATGTGTGTCAGTGGGAATGGGAGCATGTGCATGTTGTCAATATACTCAGACCTCACCTTTACAAGGTCACCATCTCTTTTTATATGTCTTAAATACCAGCTAATAAGACAGGCCCTGTAAGCTCATTTTCAAAATTAACTGCTCAAATTGTACAATACAGAGATCCAAATCATGACAACATATGTATCTTTGAAACTGTTTTGGAGTGAAATACTTGAAAATAGATTCATCATGAGTTAGAACTAAAATATCACAACTGTTCTTTTTAACTCATATGCAGGTTATGTAATAGATTAGCATTGACATCTGCACGTCATCATGTTGATGATTTACTCCAGTTCAAAAATATGCAGGATGTATCCATGGTTTTATTTTTGTTACATGCTGTAAAATGGAGGAATTTATTATATCATCTATTACGCTAACCTTGTTTTCCAATCCCAATTTCTTTTCTAGCAGTAAAAAGTTGTAATTAACCCTTTCCCCTTTACACCAGCCCAAATTGGCTGGTGGCCAAATGCCCTCTACTTCAATATTTTCAGCTTAATTTCAACTGGGATGAAAAACATTTTGATTGAGAAAATTGTTGATGAGGTCTATCAAGATCAGATGTCCCAGATCAACAGTTTTCTTTAACAGGGCTTGTCAAGGGGGAAAGGGTTAAACTAACATCATATCAAAATTGTGTATGTATATATGTATGTGCAACCAAAATCACATACCTAATCATCTGTTTAAAAAAAAAAAAAGTACATGTATAAGAGATTCTGCATGCCTCTCATGTATATGTCCAACACAGTTGCCCATGCCACCCTTCCCATCAAGAGAAATGCATCTTGGGTATGATTGCCATACTTAGTGGTTATCTCTAACCTGTCACAGTGTAGCAGCTGCCCCATAGTTTGGAACAGTTTCATATCAGATATATGTGCCCACAAAGTGCCACAAACAAGCAACAGCTTAGCAGCTTTAGCTGCTAAAGTGTCATTACTTAGTTGATGTTTTGCACCAGCTTTAAGCTGCTAGTCGATAAATCCTCTTTTGTAAGTTTTGTTGCTTAGGTTTTACTTTGCAGTTAAATAAATGGCAGCTAGTTAGCAACAAAGTTAATACTTTTGATGAGATAGGATCATTTTTCAATCTAATGAATGTCTTTGTTTTCTTTGTAGAGGTGTTGGGGGGGGGGGAGTGCAATCTGAAACCGTCTAGCCAACCTGTTCAAAAGCACACAGCAACTCATGCAGGAACCCAAGATATTTTGCAGAATTATATGCAAATTCTGTCTGTTTTAATGAATATTATGTCTTTTCATAATGCTACTGGTCAGAAAGATGGATGAACTGTATGGCAGAAAGGCAGATGGATAAGGGATCACATTAAGGGTGGGTCCTGGGTCCATGACCCCTGAAAACTGAAAAAGTCCCAAAATTTATCTTCCAATACATGTATTGCCCAAGATCCACCCAAAATTAGATCATTTTGTCTGTGTGTTAACACAGACATATTATCTCTCTCTCTCTCTCTCTCTTTCTCTCTCTCTCTCTCTCTCTCTCTCTCTCTCTCTCTCTCTCTCTCTCTCTCTCTCCCTCCCTCCCTCCCTCCCTCCCTCCCTCTCTCTCTCTCTCTCTCTCTCTCTCTCTCTCTCTCTCTCTCTCTCTCTCTCTCTCTCTCTCTCTCTCTCTCTCTCTCTCTCTCTCTCTCTCTCTCTCTCTCTCTCTCTCTCTTTCTTTCTTTCTGTGTCGCTTAAACTCAGACACCAAATGTTTGAGCCAGAAACCTCAAATTTGGCATGGTTATAGCTCTTATGGTGAAGTTTCATGTATCTTTCAGAATAGTCAAGTGGTTGAAAATTATGCAAATAAGGGCCATATGAAAATTTTAATCCCTTCTGGCTTCCAAAGTATTCAACATAGAAATGTTGTTCTATATTGGTATATTTGTTGAGGCTGTGGATCTGTTGGACGCATTGGAACAATTGTAGAATTTAAATTTATGCTAATCATGGACACTTCAAAGTTGAATATCTTTGAAACTATTACAGACAGAGAAACCATATCAACTTAGATTCATAAGTTTATACTGCAGGTGCATCCAGTGAACAACAAATTAGAGTTGTAGAATTTCAATTTATGCTAATTAGGGACACTTGATATGTTTAAATGTTGAATATCTTCAAAACTATTATACATGTAGATAGAGATGCCATTACAACCTCAATTTATAGGTTTGTGGCATAGGTGCATCCAATGAACCACAAACAAAAGTTGTAGAATTCTAATTTATGCTAAATAGGGGCACTTGAAAAGTTTAAATGTTGAATATCTTCAAAAATTTTATAGATAGAGATGTCATTACAGCTTCAAATTGTAGGTTTGTGCCATAGGTGCATCAAATGAACCACAAGCAAAAGTATATTTTTTTATTTATGCTAGTAAGGAGCAGTTGAAAAGTTTAAATGTTGAACATCTTCAAAATTATGATAGGTATAGGTGCCGTTTCCACATAAATTTATAGGTTTGTGCTGCAGACACATCCAATGAACACAAAAAAGTAGAATTTTAATTTATAATGCTAATTATGAACACTTCAAAACTTCAAACTTGAATATCTTCAAGACCATTACAGAGGGGCCATTCCAACTTATAGATTCACAGGTTTAGGCACATCCAATGAACCACAAACAAAATTTGTAGAATTTAAATATATGCGAATTAGAGAACTTGAAAAGTTTCTAAAATGTTGAACATTTTCAATTGTATGGCAGGGAAGAGGTGCCATTCCAACTTCGATTTATAGGTTTCTGCTGTTGGCACAACCAATGAACAACAAACAAAAGTTGTAACATTTTAGTTTATGCCAATTGGAGGCACTTGAAAAGTTAACTGTTGAATATCTTCAAAGCTTTTATATATAGAGGTGTCATTCCCAATTATATTCACAGGTTTTGTGCTGCAGGTGCATCCGATAAACTGCAAAGAAAAGTTGTAGCATTTAAATTTATACAAGTTTTGAAGGCATATAGACAGATTTGGTTTGAAGCAAATCTTCTTTTCTACTTTATAATAATAGTCTTTGTGTGAATGGGGTCAAAATGCTCCTAAATGGGTCGATGCTTCAAAATCTGTAATGTGATCCCTGGGGATGGTGTGCAAACCTATTGTGCCCCTGTGATTCAGTGGGAGACTGATAAACAAGATCTGTTTCATCTTCATCTGCTGCTTCACATGCCTTTCATATATTATCTAAATGTACATATAACAAATGGTTTACAAAGTTGAACTGTTAAAAAACTAAGTTCTTTTAAATTTTTGCATTAATGTTATTCAGAGTATCAACCTTTAAGTTGTCAATTATCCCCAGCTGTTTCTGATACATGTTCTTGTGTCTTTAAATTGCCACAGAGTCTGAAAAAATGTTTCCTGTTATGCTACCACAAAGTGAAAGGATCTGATGTAAATTGTCACTGGGTTTCAAATTTTGTGGCTTTATTTAAGTTGCTACCAAATCAATTTTCTTTGTGGCATAGCTGTTAAGTTGCCAGAAAGTTCTCTGGTGAACAGAAGTTATCCTTTTTCGGACAGCTGGAGGGACACCATTGTGACAAATCAAGTTGACACAGGCTGGTGGTGAGAGGTGGCCTCCAGTGAGAGGGGTGTTAAATAAGAGAGTACAGTGGTGCCTCTCTTGAGAGACCCCTCTAATGAGAGACCGCATGTCTTTTTATGACAGCTCTCTCAGAACACTGCGTTATCTTTTCCATGTTGTTGTACCTCTAATAAAAGACCACCTATTTTGAGAGACTGCATTTTGACCCACTGTAGGGGCGGTCTGTCAAAAGAGGTACAGTAATCCCTGTCACAAGAGACCCCTGTCATGAGAGACCGTTTTTGAGATTCCCAAGTCCTATACTTCCCATGCTAATTTACCTGTCGTGAAAGACCACCTGTCTGATAAGACCACTTTTTTGTTGCTGTAGGGTTGGTCTCTGGTGACAGGGACTACTGTACCACTGTACCACAGTAGTGGCAAGTAAGGCTGGTGTATTCTATGGCGAAGGATGGTCTGGTGTGAGGGGTCTTATAAGAGAGACACTACTCAGACTGTAGTGGCAAATGAGTGGCAAATAAGTGGCAACTGTTCAAGGTTGCATGTTGCAAGCTCATGCACTGTTTGCATGACAAACTTACATGTATGATCTGGCTGCAGAATTTATTACCGTGAACACAGAGGTGTAATGAACTATGTGTTTGTGGATATAGTGATCGAAGGACCAGCATTTTATAACACCATGCAAACATGCAGCTTTGTAAAAATAAAGCGGGCCAGTTTGTGAAACAGCTGCTTTTGATAGGTGAATAAATGATTATCTGGCAAGCTACATTACACAGAGTGTGCACACATTTATCAGTGAAACACACATGATCACCCTTGGATCTCAACTGGGTTGGCCACGTGTACATGTACAGTTTCACTTGTGGGAGTAATGCTGCGGGCATGAGAACTTATAAATATTTGGATGCAAGTTTTTTACATTGTACTGCTCTTGAGTGAACAGCACCTTGCAAGTTTGCCATAATTTTGAGTTAAAAATGGCCACTTGAATCATGTTAGGTGTTGTCAGGTTGCGTGATTGTATACTTATAATTTATAAACTCCAGTGCAACTGCTGGTACTCTTAGAAGACTCAATTTTGACAAAAATCATCACCGTATTAGACTGCTGACCCATCCCAAAGTAGGCCTAAGGGCCAGGTAATAGCACCATCCGAGGCTGTTGCTTGTCAGCATGACCAGTACAGCTTTGACACTTTGGCAGTTTTCCACAAGTTCACAGGCATGGCCTTCCAGCTGATAATTTGCATCACAGCAGCTTTAAGGCATTAAAGTGAAGAGTTAGAATTGGACATTTTTCAAAGTACCATGTTTCATTTTCGGAGGCAAAAATGATTGATAGGATTGTTTTGAAGTCTGCCATGCTGAATTATGATACACCTTAATATTATCCTATGTACCTGAGATGGCTCAGGCTTCAATTGCCATAAATTTCCAGGAGAGAAATTGCACATACTCCTCTCATTGCACATCTGAAAAATGTTAGATGATAAAGATACATTGATCACTGTATACAGCACAGATTACACAGTAACTTGAGATCTGCAGCTCCCTCCAACAGATTTTGGAGCTACATCCTGGCTTTTGCTCCAGGCAGCTTTCACTGGAGTGTAGTCAAAATGCATTCTGGCTGATATCTCCCATCATCACATGCAGTCAACTTCCTTTGCAGTGGAATCTGAAATTTCTTACTGAATTTGGGGATGATCAAACACAGAATAAGTGCATGATTGTATTTTTATGGAGAGTATTGTTTGAATTATCATTGTTGTGCTTGTTTTCAATTTGAAGTGGCAACAAAGTTGGACCCACCCATCCTCCCAAATTGATGAGAGTTGGCATCATGTACATGCAGTCAGGTCACTTTGGCAAGAAGATGTTCATTTTATTTTAGCAATGAATAAAGAACATCCGAATGGACTTTTGTGGTGACTATCATCAAAATGTTCTTTCCTTTCTTTCTTTCTTTCTTTCTTTCTTTCTTTCTTTCTTTCTTTCTTTCTTTCTTTCTTTCTTTCTTTCTTTCTTTCTTTCTTTCTTTCTTTCTTTCTCTCTCTCGCTCTCTCTCTTTCTTTCTTTCTTTCATTTTGCTTTTTATCTTTTTACATGTATTTTTGTGTAGTTGCAAATAAAGTAGGAAACTACTGTCAGTGAGGTCGTGTAATTTTAGCTAGTTAATGATGCCATGGGTATTGAATGCTGAATTAACTTTTTTAGCTTATCTTTTCTACACAGCAATGTACCTTTGACAGACAAAACACACAGACATGCTTTTCAAGATTGCAGATGGAGTTTTCAACGGAGATCAGAGTAATTTGGTTGGCTGCATGAGCTCAAATGTTAACAAAATTTGTGATATGAGCCCTGATGCCAATGTACCTGCATGCAAGTTTTCCCCATTGCAAATTATCAGCAAGTGTCTGAAGTCATCTGCTCCCCCTTTTTTTGATTAAGACTAATAAGCCATCAGTTAATGCTTTCCCTGACGCCCTCTGGGTGCAGTGCACTCAGACTTCATCTGGGATTTTTTTTTTTTTTGACTCATTGTCTCCAAAAGGGTTAAAAGACATGATGTATGCAGATTGGAGGAAAAAGCTTCTCATGTGAGCAATGTGCATGTATCATATGCATGATGGGAACATATATTTTTGATGTGGAGCTGGTCTTATTAACAGTGTAAATACAAAGTAAGATCGAGCCCTGCATGAAAACATATGTAACATGAAAGGCATTCTATGTATTATGCAGGGAGTTACCCTGGCAACACGAAAGGATGCATAATGAGTATATTATATAACCACAGTTTTTCAAAGCCTAATATTTTTCACTCAAATTCAGGCATTTTAAATTTGCATTTTAACAAAAATTCAGCCTACTGGTAATAATGCCTGGGCTTATTATTTGTGTGTCAAAAAAGGTTTTTATGTAATTGTAATGTTATTTCTGTGCAAGCAGCATCTTGCATTTTTTTTCCACCCCTGTTGACATGGTAAGTTTTATAGGAAAGATATGTAATTAATCTGAATTTGTTTTTAAAAAGTGCCAGTCAGGCAGAAAATGAGTGTGGGAGACATCTTGCAAACAGGTATGGACATAAATTTACTGTAAGCATTTTGTTATATCGTCAACTGAGCCAAATGAATCTATGCCCCTGTGCTAAATAGAAGTAATTTTGTGGCCAGTTCTCAATTTAATACATTGTATCAAGAAGATCAGAACATCAGAAGTCATTTTAATTGGGAAGAGCAAGAATGCAAGGTTTGATTTTGTGCCCTTTATATTGAGGGCACTTCAGTCAAGAGATCTAGGTTTGTGCAGTGATTCCCATAATTTCGCCTCATACTTTGATACTTATATAGTTAGGCCAGAGTTCTTTAATTATTCGTTTCACGAACTCCGCCGACCCAATTTTTGCCAAAATCAGAAAAAAAAATAAAAATGAAAATTCATCTTTTTTTTATTTCCGCCGACCGTCTCGGACAGTTCTGCTATTGAAAAGTCAAAGTTCATCCATGCAAGTAGTTCAGATTGAAAAGCTTGCACCAGTCTAGGACTAGAGGTCTCAAAGCATGCTACGATACAAACAGGCAGGTGTATAAAGTGAGAGGAATATGTTAAATACACTGAGGTCCTGTATGGTGTACAGTAATACATGTAGGCATGCTTTAGTGCATAGAAGTAACCAGTTGTGTGGGAATTTTTTTGTCCCTCCTACCCTTTAGTCTGGAGACTAAATTTTTTTAAAAGAATGCAAGTGCTTTATTTTTATTTTTATTTTTATTTTTATTCCTCCCTCCTACCCTAGCTTTTTGTGGGAAATGCCTGTGAAACTAAAAATTAAAAAACTCTGGCCTTAGTAACTTTAAAACAGATGTATGAAGAGCCACTTAATTTCTCAAGGTACGATATAAATCAAGGTGTATAGCTGAAATATTTCCATGAGTATTTTCACTTCAGCTGCAAAAGCACCCAGTGTCAAGTCAAGGCTAGTTTAACATTATCCAATATAAAGATACAGCCCTCTACTTCAGAAGAATTTTGAATATGGGGTTGTATGTACATTGAGCTGAATACACATAAAAATTGCTGATAGTGACTGCTACATGTATTTGTCTTTTCCTGTTCGGGCACTTCACATTAATCTCTATTTATTTAAATCAATTCATAAGGCCCACGTACATGAAAGGGCTATATTTAAAATTGAACAAACAAATCCCCGATATAGCCAATGTGGCAGTATCTGGCCCAATAAATGTACAGTGTTTCCTCTTCATTAAATGTCTATGGTTATAAAGCCACTGTCGAATAATAATAGGTTTCTGTGGTCAAACTTCCTGCAAATGAGTCGGGTTTCAACATAGAAGTCAATGAGAAGAACGTCATGGTGGTAACCCTTTGTCCACCCTGCTATAAGGTCCATCTAATTGATACAGGTGGTACTACAAAGATGGGGAAACGGTACACACAGTAGCATCATGATGGAATCAATTAACTGATGTTGCCAGACATGCATGTGTGCACACAGTGCTTATTGAACTTCACACGCCGCATGTGTTGTGTGTATCAGTATTTGCCAACGTTAAATGTCAGACATGAAAAAAAAGGCACAGACAGACAGTTGCTGAAATTTTGTCATTCATATAGCTATGTTGAATAATCAATATTTTTTCAGTCTCATCCTTATTGATTAATTTGGCAAGTTCAGCCTGTGCATTTCTTTGGCAACAAGGGAGTCATTTTCAATACAGTTGTAGTCATTTAGTTTTTTCTGTTCTGTATAATTTTTAGCCCAGATGACTACATGTATATGAATTTTAATTGTAAGACTGAAGTAAACACACCAAATATTTGGGTCTGTAAGCACTTTGGTTGGTTCACGACCAAAAATGTTAATTTTAAGATCTGGTTTGCGTCTTTGGGTGGGTCTGCCATGTTTGTGTGACAAAGATCACACCTCATTAATTGAAATTTTCAAACATATGTGCATTTGCAAATATTCTCTGAAAGCAAAGTCAGGTACTTCAAAACTGGATAGAAACACTTCAATACCATTAGATGTTAATACTTGTATGTTTTCAGGTGATGTGCTCATTTTTCTAGTTTTTAATCTGCATTTTTAACATATTTGTAATTTGTGACTCCTACCCAGGAAATTCTTTCTGGATTCTCTTCGAACTTGGAAGGAGTGTGCATTAAGTTGTCTTCATCTGTACCAAGACTTTGCACCTGGAGGCAACACTGCTGCAGTTAAAGATTTTTACTGATTTTATTTTTAATTACGTGGTGAATGACAAGTGTATGTATAAGCATGTATAGTGTAAGAACATTACATGTGGTGTGCAGCCACAGGCACTCACCCTATCATACATGATAGAATTGAATGCCATGAATTGGGAGTTCATTGTTGGAATGAAGAGATGGAAGTTCTCCTCATATGCCCTTTCCCCCGAATATTAGCTCATCATGGCAAATAGGCAGAGAACTGCCAGTGTTATCATCAAGACCATAACCTCCCAATTCATTATGCTTAAAAATTATATTTACATTTGTACAAACTAAATACTTGCAAAAATAGTGTTTTTATCATTGAAAGGGTTTTTTTTTTTTTTTTTTATTAGTTCATGGTTGTCTGCCTGCAGAGGTTTTGAAGTAAAGAAGCCATTGGTCACACAAGGCACAAAGTGGCAAAATGATGAAATCAATACATGAAGTAGACCTTGAAATGTCACAAATATTTTATTGATTTCATTCCAAACTGCCTCCCACATGTGCATCAGCTGGTTCCAGTCACAAAGTCATAAAGACTTCTGATTGCCCTACTATGCTTTACACCATGATCCTGCTATACTCCAATTAACCTGGAGGATCAATTCAGTTACCAGTGTGTGTGTGTGTGTGGGGGGGTATACTATTCCAATGTAGAGCACACACGTACACATCTGCGTGTGCATAATGTCATGCAAGTTACATATATGGGAAAATATTTCCAAGTACTGTGGTTGCAACAATATTCTCAAGGGTTATTCTTCACATTTGGTTTTCTTGTGGGAAGACTGTTTACAGGACAATATTTTGTTCTGCCTGCTGTAAAATGTTCTAGCAAGTTTTATTCACTCTTATATGTATGTATGTATGTATGTATGTATGTATGTATGTATGTATGTATGTATGTATGCATGTGCTCAAATGCTCTTTATGTGAATGCTGTATTGATCTGGGGTGGGAAGAACATCATCTCCAGGAAGATGCATGCTGAAAACTAACAGCAGTCTATATCCTGTTCATGCACTTGTGCACAGTACTCCGGTCAGTTATATCCAGCAGCTCATGGTTATATGAGTTTTGGATTGTTTATGATATTTTGTTCATTTTAGAGGAAAACCATAAACAATCTTGTTCTCTAAGACCACTTAGCCAATGGGGAATTGCAGAGAAATACAAATGTATGGTTCAATGAGTTTTTGATTGTTTATAGTGTATTCATCCAAATTGTAGCACATGCCCTAATGGGAGCACACCCCCTGCTTTTTATTCTTGGGGGAGGGGGGGTATTAAAAATTCAGTATTTTTCAATGTTTTAAAAATTAACTGCTTCTGATGAAAGAAGAGAGTTAAGTGTTGTTATTTTATGCTAAATATGGATTCCATAATACTGGTAAGTGTAATTGCGTTTGGTATTGTAACTAATAAGACATATCATTATCTCAAAACTCCACAAAAACCATGTCTGCACCAGGAAATCTTTGCATTAGCACATCTTGCTACTATTGGAATGAATACTATAATATTTTGATTCATTTTTGAGGAAAACCATAAATAATCTAGTTCTCTAAAATCACTTGAGCAATGGGAAATTGCCTGAAAAATGTGGTGTAATTAATAAGGTTTGGATTGTTGTATTTTTGTTCATTTTGGGGCAACACCATAAACAATCTTGTTCTCTAAAACCCTTGGCTATGGGAAATTGCAGAGAAATACTTCTGGGTATCCCATGACCTTAATCTGTTCAGCAAGTGGTTCAGCATTTTTTTCCTTTTTATGAGTTTTTTGTGTGTTCTGGTAACTTTCCACTTCTCCCAAAGCACAAGCTGGATTCTCTTTAAACTTTGTAGGAAATTCAATGTAACTTCACTCAATCTCCACCAAACATGTACATTTAGTGTCACCACTTTTGTTTCCTGATTTTTTTTTTTATTTTTATTTTATTTTATTTTTTATTTATTTATTTTTTTTTTACAAATTTTGAAAGTATGGAATGATAAGAATATAAACATGCCGTGCTACCATAGCATTGGAATACAAGTATACCAGTACACTTATGTAATTTTTCCCAAAACCATACTCCAGAGCCATATCAAATCTGGTGGAGATGTGCCTTGGCACAATCTTAGTCAAACTAGGTCAGTTAAGTTTTAGGTATCTGTCTGGGTCACTCATATCAATATAACATACTATCAGCTTAAAGTTAAGCTAGCTGGCTCAGCTCAGCTCAGCTCATCTTAGCATAGGTGAATTCTCAGCTGATTGAAGTTCAATTGAGTTCAGCCCACACTTCCGGTTGTTTTCTTTTGAGTGTATCTAGATCAGCTAAGAATGAGCTGTTCACATTTGTAACTCTCTTTTATCAAACCTTTTCCTGGTCAACAATAACAGTGAATCAACAGCTTACCATGGTGGAGGTTAGGTACATGTGCAAACTGAAGGATATTGACCTCGGTCATGTTATCTTCATAGAACTCATTACAATTTTCATTCAATTTTTTTTTTATAATGAAAATTATACATTGAACATTAAAGCAGGCAAAATTTTACATGTGAGCAATTTGAGCAGGACAAAGGTCTTTCTTTTTTTTTTTTTTTTTTGTTTTGTTTTGTTTTAGCTGCTGCTTAAAGGTCGCAGAGCTTATGCACTGATATCTGTCTATCTGTCCATTCATAAACTTTTGCTTGTGAGTGCGATACAGTCCATAGTTGTCAGGATAACCCCATATAACTTTTGGACTTATCAAGGATATAAAAATCTGGGTCAAGTTTGATATTGGTGGCACCACCTACAGTATTATGTAATATATGGGTCAAAATGTGTAAATCTTGTGAGTGCTCTAACATGTATCTTTAATGTTGATAGATGCTCATGAAATTTATTGGGAGTGTGGAGGCTGAAGATGAAAGTCTCAGTTGCTTACGATCCTAGTGGCACTGCCTGTAACTTCATTTACAGGATAAATAGATCATGTCCAATGCTGGTATGTTATTTAATATCAGTAACCTTGACCTATATTTGTTCGGTCACCAGGCTTGTAAATTTGAAAGAGATGATTTTGTAATAGCATGTTGTAGCTTGGACATTGATGGCAAAGATAATTCAGCCTGCAGATCAAAATTGCACTTGATTACAACATACATAAATTTCTACTTGGTAACCTACTTTTTGGGTTACCATGACCCAAAGATTATGGAGTTTGACACTTGTCCAAGTTTATTATTTTTCTTCAATAAGTCAAAATGTTATTACCTGATTTGAACAAACAGACCATGAATGGAAAGCTGAAAGTGGGGAGCACATTTTGAATGTAACTGGTTTTTAATCAGAGTTGATTGCCAGTTGAAATAATTGGGGGTCATCTTGTGATCTTGTAAATGCTGTGCACCCAACACTTTTTGAGTTAGGCCCATATAATTTTTAGTTTAAGCACCATTTGAACAGGGACTTAAGCATTTCACACAATGGTGGCATTCTGCAAAGGCTGGTCGAAAAATCTTCATGGGTGACCGTCACCTCTTTCTGTCAATAATTCAGTAACTTAGAGCAGAAACTTTGAAATTTCACATGGTCCTTTATATTAGGTTCAAGTTGAGAGAGGGCACAGGTGACCTCTATCTGGCTCCTGCGTGAGGTTACTGGCTGAGCCACTTCAATTTATGCATGCAAGATAAGCTGAGCACAAGACTGTACAGTCCTCTTGTTTATTTCATTTTTTATCTTTTTTTTAATGGAAAATCAAAAGTTTCCCACATTTGTGTGATCAGCATTCCAAAATGTTGCTGTGAACTCTTTTCTTCGTTCAAACATTGATAATTGTAATGTATATTTGAAATGTATGGGGTTGTAAAGATACACAATGCTTTGAGTTTGTACCTGTAGCTGTAGTTTCTCAAAGTGACATCATGTACCCACAAATCAATATTTACAGCATAATGTAGTATTGCTGTTGGTCACATAGTTTTTATGTGTACCAGAAAGTTGTTGTCATACTAGAAACTGCAATGAATACATGACAATGACATTGGCTGTTTTGGTGAGCCCTTGTGTTGAAAATGTCCAGCAGTTGTTGTTAACACTGTGAAAAAATCCACTACTGCAGGCAAGATGTGATAAAAATGAGAAGCCACGTAATCTTAAAATAAGATTTAATGGTAAACTTAACAGACTTTTTGAGACCTCTTGTGAAGTTTTTGAAACTGCGGACAAAACTTGTAAACTTATACTTACACAATCAAAACCAGTGTATTGTGGACATCTCTGGAACTGGTAAAAACTTTCCACAGGTGGCAGGTGGCAGGTGTCCACAATAGACAGGTGTTTTAACAAGAAAAATTGACATTTTGGTGCTGGACATAACTGTCCACATTACAGAGGTGACCACAAGGCCAGGTTTTATTGTATTGTAATCTCTCATGAGGATTTTCGCTTTAGTTTTCCAAACTTAATTTTTTTTTTTTGCATTGAGCCAACACTCTTGTCATATTGGTACAAATAATACATGTTGTGTTTGCATTGCAGTACATGTACTTTAAACATTACTTTAAAAATCTTTCCTAAGCTTTTGATGATGAATACCCCAGTCTCACTTTATGAACTATAACAGTAGATGTTTGTGTTGTCAGTTCCAGGTTCAGCAGTCTGGCAGCATGCAGCAGGAGCGGGTGGGGTTCTTGGAGGACTACCGCTCCCCATCCACAGCTGTCCAGCGTGTGCTACTGGAAAAAAATGGCTCCAAGAACAAAATCCGTGAAGAACCTGAAAATACACAAGAGACGTGATACTGAAGTGCTATTGTACCGAGTTAAACATGGGCCAATACAGGCCTATATATGTTGGGCGTTTACTCCAGCAGGCCAGAAAGTCACGACCACTTTCAAGTGGTCTCCAAGCAGCCCAATATGATTGGTCTTGCACTGGTACTTTTGCCTGAGGGACTGCCATAGGGTAGACCCCCAGGGAAATTTGATTTTAGTTACACTGTGGGCTGCTGGTATCATCCTGTGGTCCACACCTGGGTTCTGTGAAAGAATATTAATCGCACTGTGAGCAGTGGTACCAGCATGTGGCCCTTCAATGAGTATGATGCAAGACTGTCTGAAGGTACTGTAGTCCTGAATAACAATATGTGAAATAGAACTTGTAACTTCAGTAGATCATACAACATATTGAAGTGTTTGGTCAACGAAACATTGTCATATTACATGTATACACGTTAAATTGTACTTGTTGCATTCTATGAAGATGTAGGAGTTCAGTGGTGAAGACCTAGGTCAGTGCCCGAGTGGTTTTTACCACACTTTACCTGTCGGTGAGCTGAGCTGATGGTGTTACTCTGCATCTGTCTGTCCATTATCCTTCCATCATTGACAGTTGACATGTTCAGCTTCTCCTCAAAAACTGTAAGCCAGATCCTCTTTAAAATTGCATCTAAACACTTCAGAGAACCTAATATACCTGTCTCTTTGTAACAGGCCGTACTCTAATTTTTTTGTCATGAATTGGTCTGTTTTCTTTTTATTTTATGACTTTTCCCAAACTACACACTGTATTCTTCTCAACATGTAACTTGATCTAGTGCGCACCCAAGCTTTACACTAGGTAGCACCACTCACATCTGCTTTAAAATTCTTTTTGGAATAACATAATGATTGGTTAGACTACAGGCATTGATAGTGTCATATAGGGATATTGGTGTAAACTTTTGTGTATGTAGCTTTTCTCCAAACCTGTTGGTCATATTTTCTTCAAACAGCGAGGGGGTATAGTATCTAGGTGGATAATTGTACTAAATATACTGGTGTTTTTCAAGTGCCATTGTGAATGCCTGTACCTTAAGTTTGTGAGCAAATTCTATTCAGACTCAGTGGAGATGTATTTCATTAGATCCCCTGAGCACAGGCAGTTCTCACAGCCTGCCTGTTTAAATTAAGAATAAAAAGACTGGGCAAGGGCCAAAATAAATTGCCTGTCTGCGAAGCCTTTGCCTGGGTGAAGACTTTAGGTTAGTCTGACTGGTTTCGTTCTGACCGAACTCTCCAGAGACTGCCCAAAGACTGCTGTGTTTATTTTTTACCTTCAAGTTTGCGTATCGACGTTATCCTTTATTTCTACGTGAGGTTTAAACTAAGCACATGAAAGCATTGTTGAGTATAGTTTTTTCCCTCTTTTTTTCTTTTTTTTTAAACTGCTGACCAGACACTATTCAATCTTGGTGGAGATAAACAAAAATTGACAGGTCTCTGCTTTGGCTTCTCAATGAAAATTTTTCATTTTGGGATATCTAGAGAGGTTTTACTGTAAAATGGTCACGTCGATGTCCTGTAACTTTAATAAGACCACTTCTGGGTACCCCTAAAGGTGAATTCAATGTTCAACGGGTTCTTCAATATACTTTTTTCAAAGTTGTACATTGTTTGTGCGTTTGTGTCTTTCTATTTAAAATGTAATTCCCAGAACTCCTGACTGATGTCGAATGAAAACATAGTGTGAATGTACCATGTCTTGGTCCCCACCTTTTTTGTTTGTTATAGTGCTGCTGTTATATCATGATTTTTTTTTCAAGAATGTGTAAAATTATGTAAGGATGGACAGGAGTACGTGCTAGCATGGGCAGAACAAGCATAAATTTATGTACATGGAGTATTACCTATCAGCATGGCATGTCTGTTGATATCTTATGTTTACTGGTTTTCAGGTCATTAGGCTGACGTCAGTTGAGCACAGGACTGTCAAAGTCCTCTCGTATATTGCATACTCGCGCATGGTCTATCTGTGATGAAGAAAAAATGCACAAATAGAAATGTGTGGACTATTATTTATGTGTGTGTTTGTTTGTATTTTTATTGAAGATGACAGTAGATTATTGACCTGTCTTTGTTCATTTGTATTGAATATTTTCCTTCAGTATTTTCACATATTTCATTTTACCCGCGAACTTAGAAGTTTCTTTCCTATATTGGGCATGGAGTTAGTGTTAAATGAATAAGCTAGGTTTCAACCCTTTGCTGCTCAAATCGCCCCATAAGTGCCTGGATGTAGATTGCCGCATGCTTTAACCCTTCCTGGTCAGTACGGCTGAGTCAATACCTTTCCTTGCGTTGGCTGGGCCGATTACGGCCAACAGGCGTCGAGCAAAGTATTGACTTAAGGCAGGACATCACAAATGATCGTAAATACAAATATCTGCAAGAAATTTTTCTTGTCATGAGAAATATAAGTAAAGATGACAATTTACATCCAGGCGCTTTTGGATGATTCGATTGGAAAAGGGTTAATGCTTTTTCTGAAACTCCTCGTTAATGGATAACATTGTGGTGAGAATTATATATAAAACTGACCATGATGACATGATGCAGATCCACCGCTTTTCTTGGAGGTTTAGTGAATCCGTCCTGTTCTAACAAGGAAAGAGTTAATACATACAACCTTAAGAGATGAAAGATTAGAAACACTAAGTACATTTATCATACAATAGTATGTGGTGCCCACAATGCCCAAAATTTTAGTTTAATCTAAAGATTCACTTATCTGCATATGTAGTTTTTATATGCCAGTTTGTCTGGCCATCATACGCATGGTAAGTCGGCATGCAAAATTTTTTGCATGTTCGAAGTGCGATGTTCTCGTTAGCATTAAAATTAAAGAGGGAAGTTGTAAGTAACCTGAGCTGATCGTAAATTTTATTCACCCAAGAAGATTTTATTCTGCCAACGTTTAGTTTATATAGTTTTTTAATGGAATTGCAATTTGCGTCAGCCTAACAATTAGCTTTAAGGAAATTGTAACCATCGACGCCAACCTATGTCGTCCAGACTGGATGAGCCAGTTAGCTGACTATAAGTTTATTAGAGGTGTTTCAGTCAACAGTTGGACTGCCGGAAAAAAAGTTGTGAACATTGTGCCAAAATATGAAAATTATTAGCCCTAAAAGTGTAAATTTCTAGACTGAGTCAACAGATTTCCTCGCGCCCGAAGCACCCCGAGGAAAACTGTGGACACGGACCATTTACTTTAGGCCTAAAAAAAAACCTTATGTTTCCGATTTTAGATTCAAAATAGTCCAGGTAGGTAGGTAGGGAGATTTTTTTTTTTATTTTGCCAGCAGATCAATTTCCAGGTAGGTAGGTGGGGAATTTTTTTTTTTTTAGTACAATTTTTAAAATTAATTTTTTAGGGTTTGAGTTGCATGGAATATACACGTAAAAATTACGATTAATACTTCAACAACATCATACTTCTGAAACATCTGATAATTTCTATTTAAAGTAACTATTCCGGCAGCTGGTTTGCGGGAAGACAGCCAGGTCGGGTACATTTTTTTGTTCTGGGGCAGGTAGGTCGGGAAACCGGAAACATGCTATTTTTTTTTCTTAGGCCTTACCCTGAAGCACCGTAGGGAGACTTAGCATGCTGGTAGTGGAGCGAGAGGCCTAAATGAATGAAGAATCTGAAGTTGGAACTCGGAATCGTTAAATGATTCAGATAAGTGTAAATACTGTCATGACTAACACTCAAAGAATGATAGCAGGGCAATTATTCAGGATGGCATGCAAAGGTTAACACTGCGGTTAACACAACTTGACAAGGGCTCGCAAAATGATGCTCGACCAGAATGTGTCCGATGTGTTTATTTCATTTCACTCTTGCAATAATCCGAATTTGACATACGGTGTCTGAGTATCAGACATGTATTACATTCACACAAAGCTTACATTTTAACAATACCAATTTCCAATTTTATTTCAGAGGTTTGTTGATTGGATGTTTGTACATTTTTTAAATGCAATTTGATCCTGAGCTGTCACTACAGCTGACCACCTGTCGAAATTTTCTTAAGTTTTTCTGGTGACTGCCGGGCGTCTATAAATATACTTTTGTCATCTACCAAGGGAACAGATGGAAAATTGAATGCTTTAAATTTACTTGAACAATTGGACACGTATGAGCCATATGGTTGGTTGGGTTAGAAAATCGAATGTAGTCATATAGGTAGCGCTCCAGCTCATCTGGCCCGTACGATGCACAGTCCTTTACTAAAGGCTTTAGTGTCATAATGGGTTCAAACCTGGCCTACGAAACAAGGAATGGATGCAGCCAAAAATGCCGTTGAGCAGGAAAGCTCACATGTTTTTTATGTGAAAAGATTATTTTTAAAAGGTATCTGCATGTATTCATGACATTGACAACTCCAGCTTCTTATATATATATATCGTTTGATTATGACAGCCAATAGATCTCTGTTGATTGCTTCTGTAACTGACCCGAATGCAGTTACACCCACGAGCGACCATCTGTGAATGCATCGGCATAAAGCTTACTCAATATACTGGTAATTTCTGAAAGTGTTCGTCTGTGTACGTGTAAGTAACTATCTACATTGAATGGGACGTTCTTAGAAAAGGCATGCATTGGTTTCTGTTATGAGGTAGTTTCATTCTTTGGATGGACCTCCTACGCACGGCTCTGGCGTAAGCTTGATGAAATATATACGTCATTGCCGACGTCTTAAATATATATTATATTATATATATATATATATACTCATATTGGGAAACAGCTTTCATACGTTTCCAAATTACAGTCACTTCTACACACAGGGATATTACTTGTTATTTTACCACGATGTTCAGCATGTTATCTTTTCTCATAATTGTCGGTATCATTGGTAAATTATATTGTGTAAGGAGAATTGCACAGAATTGTTCATTGGATGTGTTTTGTTTCAATAAAAACCACGTTATACATATATCTGGATAATTGTTTCGTATGCCTCAGTTTATAATTATCAAGACTCCGTCGAGTTACAATTTCTAAGCTATGCTTTGATTTCTAATGAACTAAAGTAGCATTTTGAATAATGCAAATGAGTCAAATAGACAAAAAATTTAAAAGTTGAGTGTCTTCAAAGCTGTCATAGAGAGGTATCATCGTTACTTTGAATTATAAGTTTGTGCTATTGGCAGATCCAATGAACTTTGAAGTTTTAGCAATTTTACATGATACAAATTGGGCAAGTGACCAAAATTTAAATCCTGAATATCTTCAAAACTATTAGAGATAGAGGTGTCGTTATTACTGTAAAAGTTTCAAGTCTTGGCAATTTACAGGGCTGATATACCCTGTGTCTGGTGATGTTTAGAAAAATTCTGAATGATGGACCCCAATTCATTTCCATCTTTTCTATTACCCCCCTTGAAAACGACATACCTACAAATTCATTGGACCTACCACTCTTGGGTCACACTTCCACTTTGACGGATTAGTTAATATGTTTTTAAGATTTTTATCTCAAAACTAAAGAATGTTTGTTCAGTTTATCGCGTTAAGTGACACAGAAAGGCGAGTCCTTGTTCAGCAAGGACTCGCGAATGCAACGTAACTTCGCACTCGACCTTGCTCAGCAAGGTCTTCCACTACGAGGTGGTAACTTACAGGTTTGCGCTATTGTTGCACTCAGTTAACCATGAACCAAGTTATAGCATTTTAATTTGAGCAAATTAGGTGAACACACAATTTAACTCTTGAGTATCTTAAAAACTATAATAGCCTGAGATAGAAGTGCTGTTCCAGCATCAGTTTAGAGGTTTTAATATTGCTCCTCTGGCTCCATCCACTCTTCAGACTCTATGGCTCGCTCGCTTGAATGTTCCTTTTTAACTAATCAAGATTTCTTTTAGCTGTGCGTGAATTTATATCTGCTACTGATCGCGTTTAGCCTACTGGGATTGGCGAAATTTCACATCAGTTGCAATATTTACTTATGGTCTGTTCACACTTTTGTTCATACACACTGCTTACTTTGAAATTTGTATCTTAAAGTCAGAAGCAATTTTACTTTAAAAGCCCAATTTTCTGTGTTTTCCATGTTTATGTCTTCTTCACCTGTTTCAGTGTGTCTAGTATGTCCTGTGCACTTTTTACTTTCCTGCAAGAGGGACATAAATATGGGGCACTGCCCTCTCTATCAATTGCTTACTCCTTCTTATATTGTCGATCTTTTGTGTAGTTTATTGAACAAATTATGTTTAAACCAATTTACAGGTTTGTAATATTACTGTATCCAATGAACCGTAAACATAATTGTAGCATTTTAATCCATGCAAATTAGGTGAATACCCAATCCCAATCATTCAAATATTGAAAAGACTGAGACAGATTTGCTGTGAAGTCATTTTTTTCTTGTTCTACTCTATGTTTCTTTGTCTCCTGACCGTCGAGCATTAATGTGGGGTCTTAAAATAAATTTTGAACCTCACATGTTGCCACCACAACAAAAGAATGCCATTCAACAAGGTAAAGCTTCGTGGTGTATGCAGGAATTGAGATGCGAGTAGCTTACATTCAATCTGGATGGAAAATGACATCAGCAGATTAGCGAGCGGTCGAGGGTGCAGCTGGGTCTTGGAGCATGGCCCCCGGATATATTGAAAATTAGATACTTTAAATGGTGTATTCTGGAGCAAAAGCTTACATCTGTAGACAGTTTTACGACATATAAAAAGAAATAAATAGGCCGTGATCACTTTTCACCACCCGTACTATTTAAGATTAATGAAAGCTCAACTCAAGACAAGAAAAAGGGCTGCTTCAACGTAAATCTATCTGTGCGCCTGCAAAGGAAAGCCTGGTACATCAAAATTGAAATTGGAAAAGCTACATAACAGAAACATGAAAATTTCTGGAAGAAAAATACCTAGCAAAATAAGGCTCTTGGCATGAAATAAAAAAACTGCAGATAAAAAAGAAAAGCTAGATAGAAAGAAAGAACTTTGGATAAAACAGACTGATCAAGTGTCAGCAAAAATTATTTGGTCATGTAATGAGAAATTTCTCTACTGTGCACTTTTTATTGCAATGTGATTCATTTATGGGTCCTTGTTAACACTACAGCATGGACTGGTGACAAAATGGTCACCATGTGGTAGCATAAATGTGTCCTGTATGACAGGAGCGCCAACAACAATCTCTTTGATGTACATATACATGTAATTGACTGCTGATGACATATCATGGCCTTTTGTAAGTCCTGCCTTACACAAATACATATATATACATCTGCCATTGTTGCCCCTAATTTGCATTCTTCCAACTTCACTATAGGGCCAAACACTGCTCAGAGATTCTAGCTTTAGAGGCGTCTCAGAGCTTAGCTCGAGACAAAATTGATACTGGACAAACCCAGGATGTGACGTGAGAATGGCACATCTACGCATAACGGTTTCAACATAGGCCCAATAGGAATATATCCAAACTCTACAATTTTCGTTTGTGGTTCCCTGGATGCACACCTACAGCACAAACCCATAAATTGAAGTTAGAATGAAACCTCTACCTGTATTGATTTTGAAGATATTCCAAATTTTAAACACTCAAATGCTCCTGATTAGTATAAATTGAAATTCTACAACTGTTGTTTGTGGTTAATTGGATGGGCTTACAACACAAACCTATGAATTGAAGCTCGGATGGTACCTCCACCTATAATATATTCAAGATTTGAATTTTCAAATGGCCCTAATTTGCATATTTTTTTAAAACTGTCACCCCTCTTCATAAAAAAAGAATTTATGTATGGAAGTATAATCATGCCAAGCTCGGTCTTTATGCTTAGGCCCATAGTAGCCTCCAAATAAAAAGTCGGACTAGTTTGCTGGTAAGAGAAAGAAAGGGAAAGAAAGAAACAAAGAAAGTGTTGGCACACAGAAAAATATCTAAAAGGTGAGGATATTTTTCGGGAATGTAGGTCCACAATCAGCAGGTCCCTACTGTGAATAAGAGCATTTCTCATTTCAAAATGGACTTTTTCTGCGCGTGTGATTTTAGGGATCGTGCCAGTATACCTACAACTAGCTACTTAGTTCTCTTGTTTGCCATGTCTGTATTTGCAAAATTGAAGAATTTACATCATGTTTATACTATGTCTCGCATCTTCGTGAATGTCATCTCCTTAGGCATCAAAGTTTCATTTCAATTTATGTAAAGACTTTAATTTAATACATATAAACTTTGACATTAATTTTCATGCATTCTTGTTGAAATATTTGTTACAATCATTTTGTTCTTCAATGGCAGATATATGTTACGCAGGGAGCCATCGCGTTTTCAATAGGCATGTTGTTTTTCACAGGGTTGTTTTGTGGGTCAAATCGAGATTTTTCTTAAAAAGCAGATATTCTCCACTTAGAAGGCCATTAAGTAGGAAAAATATAAACAGTATCTACCTAAAAGCAGGTTATCTGCATACGCTTGTTGCCTCTTTTGAGACTAAAACGACATAAATCATTCCCAACATGCTGAAACGTCTTCGTTTCAAAATTTGCGTATCAAAAATGACTACGACAAATAATTCGGGGGGAGGGAGGAGGGAGGATTCTATCTTCTCTGGGCCAAAGATTAACAAATTAATGCACACATTTAAGGGCTTGAAAATTCTTACAGTATAACACACACACTTGCCTGCGAAGCAGACTCTGTAAAAATCACCTACCATATTCCAGGAAAACACAAATACGTTGGAAAGTCATTTAAATTACTGGATAATTAACCCTCTGCGCTTGCACTGTCGCTCGACTTACATATTCGCCAGAAAGGTGCACATGGCACCACTCCCAAAGACTCAATGCAGCTCATATTTCCTTGTAATCAGTTGGTCCCCATCCTCACCCGGCCAACATTCAAGCAGAGAGCTATTATTTTTATTACGTCATAACAATGACGAGGTCATATGCAGGTGAGCAAGGTCTGTAACGCAAGTACATGGAAATATGCCATAAGAAAAGAAAAGAAAAGAAACTAGAAAAAATTGATTTGCTTGTCAGCTAACCAGTCTGCGCGCCTAGAAACTTTTCAAGATTGCCTATTTAGTATTTATCTAACTCCTGCAACAATATATTTTTCATGCGGCTACGTCAAAAACCAATAAATTGAAGTTGGAAAGGCACCTCAATCTATTATAGTTTTCTATCTCTCTTTACAGACAAATTTGTCCAACATTTCCTTTGAAAAGCATTAAATGTAGAAACTCCAAACTTGGCACAATTATACTTCTATAGATGAAGTCTCGCCTTTTCATAATGGGAAGTCATGCTTTTCAAAATATGCAAATGAGGGCTAATCAAAATTTTTAATCTCCAATATCTTGAATATAGCAAATGTGGTTCTGAGTGTATAGGAGTTTGATCAAAGCAAGCAAAGGTCATCTCAAGTATCAAGGTCATATCAAGGTCAAAGGTCATGTCAAGGTTAAAGGTCATGTCAAGGTCAAATGTCAATTTTAGATCAAAAATGTCATTTTAAAGGTCAAATTTCTCTTCAAGTAGATGTCATCTCAATTTCAAAGGACATTTCAAGCTCAAAGGCCACTTTTGATGGTGGCTTTTTTTCTAGCTATAGATTGGTCAATTTTAATCCAATTTTGACCATGTAGGACTCAAATTGTAGCTATTGTAGCACTGCACATTTTTGTATGAACATGTAACCTCTAAAGGGCAAAGGTCAAGGTCATTTGGCCCTTTGAATGTTTCATCTTGCCATAACTTGGTCAATTTTCATCTGATTTGGTTCATGTTGGGCTTTAATGGTGGGTATTGTAACACTACATATTTGCAATTTACATGTGACCTGTGAAGGTCAAAGGTCAAGGTCTTTTGGAATTTATCCAGCCATAAGCTAAATGGAATGTGAAGTGCGAAAGGACTAAAGTTGTAGCATTTAATATTTACAACTTTTGAAGGCACACAGACAGATTTTCTTTTAAACAAATATTCTTTTCTAGTTTTGTTTGCTGTTATAGGTTACGTTTTACCAAACAACCTCATTATGTCTGCATGTGTGCCAACACAGACATATTGCTTTTCAATAAGGTCCTAATTTCTTTCTTTCTTTCTTTCTTTCTTTCTTTCTTTCTTTCTTTCTTTCTTTCTTTCTTTCTTTCTTTCTGTCTCACTCTCTCTCTTTCTTTCTTTCTTTCTTTACAGACAAATTTGTCCAATATTTCGTTTGAAAAGTAGAAACTCTAAACTTGGCACAATTATACTTCTATAGATGAACTCTTGCCTTTTTATAATGAGAGGTCATGCTTTTCGAAAAGTATGCACAGGAAGGCTAATTAAAGTTCAAAATCTTCAATATCTTATATACTATAATAGTAGATGTGGTTCCGAGTGTATAGGAGCTCGATCTTAGCATGGCAAAGTCACCTCAAATATCAAGGTGGAAGGACAATTTTAGGTCAAAATGTCATTTTAAAGGTCACGGTTCGCTTCGGGTTGAGGTCATCTAAAGGTCAAAGGTAATTTCAAGGTCAGAGGACACTTTCTATGTTGACTTCCTTCTAGTCTTTCTTATGACCCTTTCTTCCTCAATTCGTTATAAAACAAAATTGTTAATGAATGTTATGAAGATAAATGAGGGGGCGGTCATACTAGCGTCGAGCTAGAACAAGCCAGGCCACAAAGCGGTCCTGGAGAGGAGTGAAGAAAGGGTCTTTTAATTTTTGCAACAGCAACCCAAAACACGCAGGTACACTTTGATGACACGTCTTGCAGCAGGTCTACGGCCGGGCAACAGTGTCGGAGGACCATGAACTGCGCTGGCAGCTGTGGTACAGAAGTCTGGGCCACAGCCAACAGAGGAACAAAGACGAAATTCATGTTGCATTGTACATTTTAAGGACTCGGTCGGGCGACTGGCGATCAAGGAACGGGTACTCTGTTGGATGTCACCGAGACTTCTGTGCCACAGCTGCCAGCGCAGTTCATGGCGCGACCGGAACTCTGCGAAAATTAAAAGACCCTTTCTTCACTCCTCTCCAGGACTGCTTCGCGGCCTGGCTTTTTCTAACTCGACGCTATGACCGCCCCCTCATATATTTTTTCTAATATTAGCTATTTTGCTTCATAACGAATTGACCAAGAAAGGGTCTTAAGAAGGACTAACTTTTTTCTAGCCATAACTTGATCAATATTTATCCGATTTTGATCATGTTGGGCTCAAATTGTAGCTATTGTAACAGTGCATATTTTTGAAACTTACATGTGACCTCTGAATTTCAAAGGTCAATGTCATTTGGACCTTTGAAAGTTTCATCCAGCCGTAACTCAGCCTATTTCCATCCAATTATAATCATGTTGGACTCAAATTGTAGGTACTGCAACATTGCACATTTTTGTAAGAACATGTAACCTCTAAAGGGCAAAGGGCAAAGTCATTTTGCCCTTTTAAAGTTTCATTTTGCCATAACTTTGTCAATTATCATCTGATTTGGTTCATGTTGGGCTTAAATTGTGGGTATTGTAACACTGTACATTTTTGCAATTTACATGTGACCTGTAATGGTCAAAGGTCAAGGTCATTTGGACTTTGAAATTTTCATCCAGCCATAAGCTTAACGGAATGTGAAGTACCAAAGGACAAAAATTGTAGCATTTAATATTTACAACTTTTGAAGGCACACAGATTTTCTTTGAAGCAAATCTTCTTTTCTAGTTTCTATCAGTGTGGTACAGTTTAAGAAATTAACACCTTCAGATACCTGCCATGCTTTCCAAATTAAGATAATTGATAGCAGTATTGACAAGTGATTGAATTGTCTCGTGTATATATCTTTATTCTTCATGCACCGTGTCGATTTCATAACCTAGGTACAATAGAAGAGGTCACAATTAGCAATTTTATATGTATTCAACCAAATTTACAGCCTAAATATGCAAGATATTTCGGGCGAGACTTACGTATACCCAATGTATTGCTAAAGAAGCCTTCAATTAACTTTTTCTTTTGCACTTAAAGTAATAACACTTGTATGAGCATGTCCATTCTACGAGAGAATTTCCCTGAGATTATATATATATATATATATATATATATATATATATATATATATATATATATATATATATATATATATATATATATATATATATATATACATGTATGTATGTATGTATGTATATATATATTTCTAACTGGAGCAATTACAAAGTTATAAAGTCACAACTGACGCTGCTAAACGCCACATAATTACGTTCGTGCTTAAAATATTCGCGTCCCAGCGGAAGCTTTTTAATGTAAATTTGAATCTGGCTACCACGGAAAACGGGGTCCTACTAGGGTTTTATAGGATGATGGATTCTTGAGACCTTTTAAATGAATTTTTATCCTATTTAATCAACGTACAAGTTAACTACAAACAGCCCCGCATATGGCTAAGAACACATGGTGACATGCACCTCGAGCTCCAGTGAACATTGACGTATCTCTGTACAACATGCTCAATCACACACTCATTTTCACAGGCACGTGAAACAGATGCCTCGCCGCCAAGTGCGCGCAATGCACCGCGCGTCCTGGCTCCAGGGAGCCCAACCCATTGTTATTGTTGGCGGTTGTTGTTAACAACTTCCCACAATATAATGGGTTGGGTTCCCTGGAGCTACGCGTCCACGTGCAGTTCTTTGTGTGAGACGGAAACCTGCCCATTGTGACGCGCGTTGTATTGCGCACACTAATATTATCGTAATTGGCAAGGCACTTGTTTCATGTGCTTGTGTTCTTTTCTGTGAAAGCGAAGCCTGGAACTCGAATGTCCCACCATGGAGGAAAAACATCTCCCTGGCCCCGCAGAGACACATCAGAGGAGCCTTGGTTGCAGTTGGGCCCCACTTTTAACGGATTTGAATTTCAAAGAGTAATTGTTATCACAAAACATTGCAATAGGTCTTTCATGTTTGCGTTAATTTTCACAAGTTATTTTTTTTTCCTGAGAAAAAGATACACGGAGTCTTGGGGTTTAAATATTCCACACCAAAGGACAGGAAAATACAGTCTCCGGATCTTGCACCATAGTGCATAAGTTTATAACTAGGATTGTTCAGTTCTATCTCGATATTCGGAATCTGCACAGTTTTCTGAGTACGATTGCCTCCAAATTCTGTTTTCTTGATGATACATGTACATTAACGTCATGCTTTTATTTTTTTTTTTTTTAAATGTACACATCTTTATTGTATCACATGATCATCCTAATTGATACGGTTTCCGTCGCATTGCTTATAAATGTGACTGTACATTGTTTGTACTGGGCTGCAAGCAGCCCCGAGGTGACGAGATGATCAAGTTGATATTTGATAAAACTGGAGCACAAACAGTCGTTGCATGGTTCTGCCTTCAAAGTAAAATTAAATATCATTGAATAATAAGTCATTAAACAAAGATGTCGATATAGAAAACGCTATATATATTAAGCAACATTAGCTGCTATCAGAGAGAAACAACCCAATGTTCTCTTCAATAAAATTTATTAATTGGGATACATCTGTGCTTTTAGTTTTACAGAATATAACGACATAAAGACTCGATTAAAAACAGCTGACATTGATGGTGTTGTAAAATTGACTAGAGTCACTGTGAGTCAAATAAGCTGAACTGACATCAAGTAGACTGGTAGATCAGTTTCAATTCAATAAGCCGGCCAGATTGGTACATCATTTCAGGTCGAAGTTTGAAATGAACGAGACAACCAGTCTGTTTTATGTTGATCCTTTGAAATCAAAGCAAAAAATCGTTGCAATGTTTTGTGCTTGATTCTTTGGCGCCTTTACGATATCCTTGTCAAGGTGACAATGGCAATGTGACCCCAGATTACTGCTAAATTGGCCAATTACAACTCTGAAGTTGTCTTCTTGTCAGTGCTCTTGGACGAGTTGAATGGAAGGTTCCTGGTTGAACCTGGTCTTCCAGGCCAAGTAGCACAACATATCGGTATGATATTGTAACATTTGGCCAAATGTTACAGTAAAGTGTCTGGCGTTCGTAACATATTTTCAACTTTTACAAAAATGCTATACGCGAATGTATGTATGTTTAGTAATGTTTTAAAACATTTCCCCAATATTATAAGAACGTTTTACACAACGTTTTTGAATAACGAAATATTAATCATGATTAATATTTAAGGATGTTTTTAAAACGATTCACTGTGTTATAATCATATTTTGGCACAATTTTTATTGAAAGTTTAATGTTATGTGCTAGGAGGTGCTGATGGATTCTGATACCGTACGTAACGTGTTTATTTCTGACTATTAGGTGCTCTCGTAAGAGCGCTTAGACACGGGCCGTAAATACCACATAATGTTAAATGTTGGCATGCGAGGAATAGCAACATCTGCTGATTCGTGTACCAGGTCTCAGGTGATCCTTGACCCTGACGGCAGACTTTATGCAAACTAGTAATGGAACTAATTTCAGACTTCTTTGTCACTTTTGGCATGTTTGGGGTTTTGGAAAAGCATAAAATCAAAGTGTAAGGACGAAATCTGTTTCAAAGCATGAGCCAGATACGTATATAAAAATAATTTACAAATGCTGAGCAATAAACAGTGGCCATTTAAAAAGTAAGAGAAAAAATTCGTAGAACTGTTCATTTAATTTGATGAACAGACTATAAAAATGTTCTGATGTAGCATTAAGCAAAGTCTTACACGTACACTGTCCCAGAATGAAAAGCGCAGAATTAAGTACTTTCAAAAATCAAACAACAGATTCTTTTTATCTGGGATGAAACAAAGCGATGTATGCGTAATGTGAAGGAGTAAAATTAACCTGCGTGCGATCAGAATAAGGCGGAGTCAGTGCACCCCTCTCTGTGCACCTATGCATTTTGTCTTCTCCTTTTAAATCCAAGCGCTTGTCAAATCCCCACATTGTATATATATATATAAGCGCTGCTCCTGATAGAGGGTAAAAAGTCATATTTCCCGCAAAGCCCACTGCAGCCATAACCCAGGTGTGGTCAACAGCCAATAAGATATGCACATTAAATATACTTGTACCCCATACCCATACCCATACCCATCCAATATGCCGAATAATACTGATTGCACAAGGACATAACTTCAACTCAGAAGATTTTTATATTGGCTTGTCTGTTAGACTTTCTCTTTTTTTTCGTAACAGAATTATAATTGCCTTACAAGAACTATATGTTTCTTTCAAAGGAATATTATATTCGTTCTAAGAAATGCAGGATCATTTTCGAGGTAGACGAAATGTCATGTGACGATATGAATCTCCTCTATACTTTAGAGTTGTATATAAGATGTGATTTTTGGTCGAATAGGTCCATTAGCATGAACAAGCTTAAGTAAAAATTAAATGACGACTCTTTGCCAAGACATTGAGCTGCCTTTCCGTTAGATAGGGAATGTATTGCATGTATTTTTCTCCAAACAATTAATGTTTTCTCATTTAATGGTAAAGTGGCATGTCCGTCTAAACTTAACTCAACACATAATGATTTAAATCTGATCTTCTGGTCACTTCTGTTTCTTCTCAAACGCTGCACGCAAGCTCGCTGATCACAGGCCTGGCTTGCACAGCCGCTCTGAAGTTAGGCTGTTAGGCATCAGATGGCGCTCTGCTCTGATGGCCCGCCTGTTCACCTCCTCACACAGCATCAAGACTTCTGGGAGAGGGAAAAGACGAACTTGGCATGTAATCATGTTGCCATAAGAGAGAAAACTAATAATACCTCTGAAGGGACCTACTGAAATTACCTTTTAAATTCATCCATGCGGTTCTAATCGGTGGCCACAAAAGTCGTTTTAAAAAGGAAACAAAGCACATATGGCTTAAGTTATAACTAACAGAAACTAGCAAGTACTAATTGGCGTTAGAAATTACACACAATTCATTAAGGTGCTATTGCCAGTGAAAAAAAGGGCCCGCAGGCAAGGAAAGGGATACAGCGAGATGAGAGAGCGCATAAAGAAAAGCCGAATAGCGAGGGAAAGGTGATAGATGGCATTATGATGAAAAGATACTGACATCTTGGAACAAGCATAAAGCAGATGGAAGATGAAGTCAAGTGATTAGAGAAAGTAGAAGAGAGAGTTGTTGAGTTGTTGGGATGCTATACATAAAATAAACAAATGTGTTAACAGAAGTATAATACTTTTATTATATATATATATATATATATATATATATATATATATATATATATATATATATATATATATATATATATATATCAGGCCAAGAAAAAGAAAGGTAGCAAAGTGGGAGAAAATCCCGAAAGTTACACAGGAATTGCTAAATTAAGAAAGCGTCATTACCGTATCAGAGGGGCAGAGGTAAACATACTCATGTTCTATCGTTTTTTTGTTTTTGTTTTTTTTTTTTTGTTTGTTTTGTTTTGTTTTTGTTTTTGTTTCTGTTTGTTTTTTTCAAAACAAATTTCCCAGTCATCTGAGTTGAAGTTATGTCCTTGTGCAATCAGTATCATTCTGCATATTGGATGAGTATGGGTATGGGGTATAAGGATATTAAATGTGCATATCTTATTGGCTGTTGACCACACGTGGTTTATGGCTGCCGTGGGCTTTGCGGGAAATATGACTTTTTACCCTCTATCATGAGCAGCGCTTATATATATAATGTGGGGATTTGACAAGCGCTTGGATTTAAAAGGAGAAGACAAAATGCACAGTCCTAAGATCCTGAAATTGCATTTTCTAAGGTCTAGTAAAAAAGTGCAGCACAGTAGTAAGAATTGCTACACAGTTATATGTATATATATATATATATATATATATATATATATATATATATATATATATATATATATATATATATATATATATATATATATATATATATATATATATATATATATATATATATATATATATATATATATATATATATATATATATATTTATATTTATAAGTATACTTTTCCTATTTTACAAGTCAGCCAGTTATTCACGACATGGAATTGAATTTGTTTACAACAATAGTCAAATTGTGATCAATATAGTGTTGTAGGTTAAAAAAGGTACAACGTTGAAATATCTTGGAAAGCAGCATGTGATTGAAATTGTGGGTCTCTTGAGGAGAGTGGACATCTGGTGCGCACTGTTAGAAAAGTTATTTTCAATGTAAACAAGCTTCACAGTAAAGATCAAAATCAACAACAAGGTGCGGTTTAGGGGAAAAAATAACCACATGTCAAATAACAACTTTGTTCGCTAAAAGAATGCAGATATAAAAGAAATACTCAATTGTTGTGTTGAGCTACCATTGTATGCTAACAAAAAGACTTATACCATCGACACTCTGAACAAAACAGTCTGAAAAATAAATTTTCAGTCAGTTTGCGTATACAGTTCTCGAATTCTAGTTCAACTGTGCGACATTGAGTAGGCCTATCATATTGTAAATAGTAAGACATGCCAGAATTCATCATAAATAGGACCTGTGACCCACAATAATACAATGCAAATGAATGAGAATATCTCCTGTCTGATTTGGAACATATCCAAATTCATTTAAAGTACGCCTAAAATATGATAGGTCCATACCTTTTTGCCCCAAAACTTACGATGAATTCCAGGAGCCCGTTTTAAATATTCCAAGCTTATAAACAATGTGCCAAGTCATCTAAAGCCATCTGCTCCATCGACAAGACAACATTTTATTTACACGTGTTCGTGTAAATCTACATGGTACTTCTGCAGAACGTCTTCATATTTGTTTACAAATTTAAGAAACAAATTTTTGTGTTTTGATTTTGAAAATTCTTGATTAGTAAGCTTGCAAAAAAGTTATTTATATATCTTTCTGTAAAAATTCTTAAATCCAGATCACAGTAAGAGAGGCTCTTTACTCCAACGTGAATTTTACCCTCATGAAAAAAACTTCGAATAGGGCCCATAAGTGCTTGCCATCGCGTGTGAGAGCTATTGCTCCCAGCGAACTACAGATCCTTGTGAATTAGTGGGCAGGTAAAAGAGGTGCCTCTTGCACTTCACTTCAGGCAATCATCAGGGATTGTTTCCTAGCGGCCATTTTTAAAACTACATTTTTCTTCCACTGACAAGCATCGGGCGTTCAAATGATTCACATGTGTGTTCTGTCAGAGACAATCTAGACTGGTGTAAAAAATTCTGAAGTGCGAGAATTCTACGCACTCTATGCAAGAACTGCACGTATGCCAGCAACAGACCCACATTTTATTAAATATTGCGGTAGATGCGTGATCCAGACATGATCAGTTGTGGTGGGCCAAGGTAAGTATTGTTTACAAATATAGAAATTATTCAAATTTGGCACAATAGTTCCTGAATATGTTTTATACTGTGTTTTGCTAAAATATATGCAAAAATATATTTCCTCAAACAATATTCGCATAGACACACATCAGGGCTGTCCAGCTAAAAATACCTGTAGCAAAATTTCCTTTCCTTGTAGCATTTTTGCCACTTCTTACTAAAAGAAACACTTATTTTTGAGAAAATGTGTTTGAATTTTAAAGAGTTTGTAGCCAAATTTTGCTACAATGCTCCAGTTGGACAGCCCTGCACATGCACATGCACAACCAAATAACTTTGAAAGGTTACACAACAGGACGGCAATATTATTTTGATAAAATTAATTAATGGGAGATTTTTCAGACTGTAAATTCATCGGCAGGGCCGTCGCCAGCATTCTAAAATAGAGGAGGCAAAGGGCACTGGTGGGGGTGGGTTTGGGAGGGGGTGTGCCCCCTCCCAAGATTGAAAACTTTTAAAAAATCGTACATAAAATGGTGTAATTTAGAGAGTTTTGAAGCAAAAAAAGACTTTATACATATATCAATTCTCAAAATTTTACTTCAATGTGACTATTTTTGATCTTTTTATATGAATTGAATTTGGTCCTACAACTACTAGGGCAAAGATACAAGTAATCATTGAAAAAGTACGCCTCCGGTGATGCTCTTATCTTCTATCACTATGAATGACTCACAGTCTTCGTGACAATAAGGTCATTTTGTTTTTGTTGTATATAATAACTTAAACTTAACAAGTCTTGTTGAGGCTAAATAAACTATTTCTATGCTTACTCCTAACATCATCAGCCAAAATTCAGAGGAGGCAAGCGCCTCCTCTGCCTCAGCCTAGCTACGGCACTGATCGGGCGCTGCACTAATAAACGTTACATGATAAAGCTTTTGCCACGGTATTTATACCATTAGCTGCCCCATTTACTGGGCTTCATAAAAAAAAATGAAAGCTTCACACAAACATGCTTTATCGCCTCGTATTGTTTGCGACATCTGTTCCAAAAACAAGTCAATCAAGTTACTGCACAGTCTGATTCAATCATTTCATATTGATAAAGCGAGGACAACTCGATCTGCTTGGTATAGTGTCATTGATGGCAACTTATGGAATAGCCCACCTGTTTACCCAGCGATATATCGGGACATTTTATTAAGCAGGTCACATAGGGCACACACGTTTACCCCCAACCCACCAAAAACACACTCACAAAGCATTCTGCTCGTATGTATATTTTAAAATGAACTCCAATGAACTTCAAAGACCCAATGAGGAGCGTCTGATGGTACACATTTTGTCTTCAACATGGACATTTACATCAGAAGTTGTATAGTCAGAAAGGTTAGAAAGAGCTTTCCTGCTTCTTCCTATTACTTTGTTATTGCATTTTCATATTTCAGTGAAATAGGCACTGACAAGTTCCTGGTTGTTTAACTTTATTTGTTTGTTTATTTATTTATTTATTTATTTATTTATTTATTTATTTATTTATTGTCCATGTGTATATGCTCCATGCAATCATGCTTGAGACAGGAAATTGTCAAACGTTCAAACACTGCTATCATTTGTGAATAAGCGGGTGTGGTCAACAATCCACACTTGGTTGATCCATGAATTATTGTATATTGTGAATAGGCAGGTATACGGTGAACGATTTAGAGTTTGTGGTTTATAATTTAATCGTCTATTTCGCTTTGTTGTATATATATATATATATACATATATATATATATATATATATATATATATATATATATATATATATATATATATATATATATATATATATATATATATATAGGTGATTTGCAATTGCCAGCAGCACACAGTGTTATCTGTCTATGGTTATCGTTAAATTAATGTCATAAGTGCTTTATAATTACACGGTCTGCCATCTCGGAGGAGTAACCTCTCCACGTATTGCCATTATATCCAAACCAGTTGTGCCACAAAGTTTGATCGTCGAGGCTTTATACTAAGTCTCTCTCTCTCTCTCTCTCTCTCTCTCTCTCTCTCTCTCTCTCTCTCTCTCTCTCTCTCTCTCTCTCTCTCTCTCTCATTCATTTTTCCTTTTTTGTTCTGTTTCTTTCTTCCATTCTCCCTTCGTTTCGTTTTACCATTCTTTTCAAACTTAGTGCCTGCAAAATCCTCATAACTGAGAAAGATTCGAACTAACGAGCACTTTTATTTTCTGGTTGTCCCAAATAGACAATTGTTTCTTATCCCGTGGAATTAGCGACAGAGCTTTTGCTTTATACATAGTTTATTTCACCAAGTGAAAAAGGATTGGAGAAAAAGTACAGAGCACTTACACGAACTCCTCTCCGTGTACGTCAAATGAATTTCACAATTTCATCAACAAGATGGTGGATAATATATGTACACTACATACATTATCATATACAATAATGCTAACTTATGGTATTAATATGGTTTCACAGAAGAATACATTTATGCAACAGGTGAGATGAAACTTTTCACAAACACACTGACGAATTAGAAGCGCTTAGTCTGAATAAGGAAATCATGGACTGTACTAAATAAGTGAATGTTTACACTCTCTGGTTGGCTGGGGTCGTCGTATAGTAGATTATTGATGTTCAGGTTGATTTGGTTAGAAAACTGACTAACTAGTGTTGCTCGAGCACGAGAATAACGGTTGCATTCAAAAAGATAATGCCTTTTAAATTCTGTCTGAAGACGTGGTCGTTCAATGAACTAGAGGACATGCGGAGTCGAGGGTGCAGTACCTGACCTCTTCGAGAGCCGCAGAAGTGACTTGGAACCATTGAGGTGGAATTGTTGAGCTTAGTCTTAAATTGGGAGATACTGCTTGCATTCCTTATACTAATATCAGGAGAATTCCAACAAATTTAAGCTTTTGGTGCCCTTGAGGTGGAATATCGGTCAAACATAACCGGTGACTTAAAACAATTCCTGAGAGCGTGATTATCTGAGGTCAGCAGGTCGGGCCAACCATTGGAAATTGAAGTGGTTCCACCAACAGTAACCGTTTTAGCAAAAGTCTCTTTGAGTTTTCTCACATTACAGCAGCAAGCAATTTTCGCTTCAAAACATACAAAGCATCACTGAGGCTGGCATGATTATCTGCCTTCGTGGACTCCCCAATTTTAGTATGTATATGTTAACTATATTCAGAAACACAAACAAATGATCTAAATAACGCCCTTAGGATTATGGTAACTGTGGTAATTGCAAATTGCATGTGTCCTGTTTGCACATTTAAAATTGCATTCACCTCAGCTCCCTAACTCTGTATCTACCGACAAAGAAATAATATTAAAATCACAGACATATTTTTGCTTCAAGAGATTAACACTATCAAATCAAAACACCAAAACACTTTGAAGTTGGCTTGCAGTCAGCGACACAAGAAAGAAAGTAAGAAAGAAAAAGAAAGAAAGAAGGAACTTGTATCACAACATATAATAAAATGGATCTTGTAAAAACAAAATGTCAGTGTTGACACACAGTCATTTTCAAGCAAAATCTTTCAAAAGCAAAAGACTCAAAAGCAAAAGGTTTTTTGTGCTCTGTCAGGATGCGCTGGTCATCCCTCGGCAAGAATGAAGCCAGCAGCCAATTGCATTAACCCAACAAAGCAGCCGCCTGAGAGAAGTGATCGATTACTTACGACTGTAAGTGTTCCTTCGTTTGCCAGAGTGAAATTGGGAATTGGTGCCATCTGGCGGCCCAGTCTTAACGGCTGCTGAACATAAACCATCCCCTTTGAGAAAATTGGGTCGGGAAATACAAAATCCTTCTGGAGACATCCAGTAATATTTCTAATTAAGTAGCTTCCATGTGAGTCTTTCAATATCAATGGTGAACAATACACGTGTGGCAATCAGTGTAACAGGCCCTTAAAACAGTTACATTGTGCATGATCATAATTATTCAAGCGAAATGACGAAATAATGAATCAATTTATTAAATGCATCATGATAAAGAACAAAACAATAATTACACACACGAATTGTGAATTCTAAGAAAACATGATGTGGTTGATTTGAGAAGTCAGGACCCCTACCACAACAATTGGCATATTGAAAGTAATTTCAAATTAATTTTCTCCTCTTTATGCAAAAAGAGAATCCATATAACATGTTCATTATGATTATAATCCTTTGCTTCATGTACTCGGGAGTGTCATCTGCAGTAACCGTTGAACATGTAAAAGCATGCATGTGCTAAGTAACAAAAAAGTTCAATGGAAAATCGTTTAATTTGTACAACTTAGATTTGTGCTTCAAAATTACCATTTATTCTACCAGAGTGAGGATGTATGTATGTATGTATGTATGTATGTATGTATGTATGTATGTATGTATGTATGTATGCGTGCGTGCGAGCATGTGTGTGCGTGCGTGCGTGCGTGCGTGTGTGTGTGTGTGTGTGTATGTATGTATGTATGTATGTATGTATGTATGTATGTATGTATGTATGTGTGTATGTATATGTATATATATATAGAACTACTTTTATTTTTATTACCTGTTGTGATGTGCCTATTGAATAACGCAAGTCTCTGATTATAACGGTAAATGTGATAGTATTTATGACTCCAAGAAGGGTAGGCCTACAGGTACACTCATAGATAGATTTCTTGATCAAGAGACCCCCATTAGATGTATTCATTGTACTTCTATTATGTTCATTTTTCATTTTGTGATGAGCATTTCGTGTTTTTTTTTTAGTATTCTCTCTATCACGGTTATATTACTTCTGGTGCTAGGACGATGAAGTTGGAGATTCAGTCTCAAGTTCACGTTGTCAAAAAAATCTTCTGCTGATTGGTCATTTGAACAATATTTATAGTACAATTTCAAAGCACGGTGCTCGTGAAATATCTTCACGTGTTAACAAGTTTCAACTTGAATTTTTTAAATAATAGCTCTGCATATGAGTAAATGCACTTAAGGCCGTGATACTGATAGCTTTCTTTTCTGAAATGGAATTTTTGTAGCCCCCCCAAGCAAAAATGTAGCTATGATTAAGTTAGCTGGAAATGAGAGATTTTTTTAATGTCATGAAAGTATTTTGGGAATAAATTCTTCAGTCTATTAACCCTACTAATTAAAATTTGATATTTGCAGGCAATCTTGTCTGTATGGCTTATCAAATTCAAATGTGTATTCGCAATTAGAAAAATGATATAAAATAATTCACACAATCTGACTCAGTACATCTATTTTTCAGGTTTGGAACAGTGTTATCATTATCATTATTGTTATTGTTATTGTTATTATTATTATTATTATTATTATTATTATTATTATTATTATTATTATTATTATTATTATTATTATTATTATTATTATTATTATTATTATTATTATTATTATTATTATTATTATCATTATCATTATTATAAGACGCATGGCATACCGTGCATTTTGTAGGTATTACATGAATCAATTTATTAAATGCATCATGATAAAGAACAAAACAATAATTACACACACGAATTATAAAGGATGCACACAATAGAGCAACTCGTTCCGCAGAAAGTGGCCTCCTCCAAATTCCTCGCGCTAACAAGGCAGCATACCGGAACTCTATAGCGGTATCTGGTGCCAAAGTATACAATTCACTCTCACGTGATATCAGAGAAAAGCCAACACTTTTTGCCTTTAAATCTGCTTTTATGAGATCTTTTTCTGGGAAATGAAGTTTAGCTTTTAACAGTCATTACTCTAATTTGTATAAATTGTAAGAGACCATCGGGTGCCTATTTGCATTTCAATCTTAGCCAACTGTTCCTTTTATTTGGAGTCAAACCAGCAGAGCCGGTGTCCGCTGTGACGTACTAGTTACGCCTGCGTGGTTTTGCCCCCCGTCACTCTGCTAGGGGTCCCCCTATATAAACCCACATCCTTACTGGCATGTATCTTATTGTATTTATATTTATTGTGTGTATTTTATTGTATGTATTTTACTGTATTTGTATTTATTGGAGGGCCCTGAGGAAGATAAACAATTTGTTTATCAGGTTACCCTCGTAAAATAACGTCTATCTATCTATCTATCTATCTATCTATCTATCTATCTATCTATCTATCTATCTATCTATATGTCTGTCTGTCTGTCTATCTATCTATCTATCTATCTATCTATCTATCTATCTATCTATCTATCTATCTATCTATCTATCTATCTATCTATCTATCTATATGTCTGTCTATCTGTCTATCTATCTATCTATCTATCTATCTATCTATCTATCTATCTATCTATATGTCTGTCTGTCTGTCTGTCTATCTATCTATCTATCTATATGTCTGTCTGTCTATCTATCTATCTATCTATATGTCTGTCTGTCTGTCTGTCTATCTATCTATCTATCTATCTATCTATCTATCTATCCATCTATCTTACACTGCCAGAAAAAATGATTTTTTTTTTCAAAAATTAGTAGTACTTTTGAATCGCTCAAAGAAAAGAATATACCCTTGTGTATTTCAAGTGACGAATAAAGTTTGACTTTCGTACCTAAATAATATACGAAGAAATAATTATGGAACACAGTGGGCTTACGTTATAAATTTACGTACCTTACTTACCTCATACCCCCAGATTACGTACAGTCGGCCCGCATCCACATTCCAAAATGGCTTCTCGTTTGAATTCCTCCGCTACATTGTCCGACCGATACCTTCAATTTCTGAAACATATAGGGCAATACGTTTAATATAGAATCCAACAGAAATAAGATCAGTTTAGACGTAAATAAGCTAAAAACGTCACAATACGATAGTGATGTGAACTATTGTATTGGGAGATGTATTACATTTCACCTTGATCTTGAACATTTATTGATATTTCATCTACACATATTTCTGTCGGTTGTCTTAATTCTTATCCCAAGATATTAATAATTTATTGATTTAGGCCTACTTAGTTTTACAAAATTTCAGTTAATCTAGGAGGAAGACAAATCTTACGTGTTGATGCATTCAATTTGTCTTCCTCCTATGATAAAATCGTCTCTTAACATTATGTCCGTTTTGTTGCAAAGGAAATCTTTTATTTTGGCCAAGTTTACCTTTAATCCCCCCCCCCCCCCTCCATACATGGACCTGTTTAGTTTTTAAATGCAAACATTCATTGTAAGGTTGTGATAAAACCTCTTTGGTGGGAAACGAAAATCATCATCTTCACCCATATTACCAAATAGGTGTAGTCACAATACACCAAGCTATGACGACAATTTGAAGACAACTGGGAACTTTTGGGACTTTAAACTAAATGCACGATGTATCAAAAGTGGTCAAAATTTCACAAAAGGGTCCATAAGTATATTGTTTCTGCTCCAAAGAACGCCCATTATTGATTCAAGAGCAATTTTTGATATTGAGTAAATTGCATTTTGTTTGGCTGTTAGTCCCGTCATTGATTTTACTCTGTTTCTGAAGTGACAGGTGTGCTTTAATCCTTTAATACTTCATTGGCATTTTGACTTACAATAGGCCAAAATGGTTAATTAATTGATAACTTCCCGAAGCAGGCAAGAAATCCTCCAGCCAAAAGTAATCGATCATTTTATTATGACCCGTTGTTATTGGCTGCTAGCTTCACTTTTGCAATCCGTCAGCAGGAAAAAGAGTGACTTTTCGTGTCGTCTGTGTCCTGATTCCTGGCGTCATCTACTTGTTGTTTTGACATAAGGACAGCGTTCTTGCTGTTGTTGCAACATACTGTATATCGGTCACATGAGGTTTGTAAGTATAGTGGTATTTTAATGGAACTATCAGCGCCTTGAATGGAAATCCGTGCAAAACACGAATATGAGCGATAATAGAGGAATAACAAGTGCATGTAACGTATCTGTGATGCCTGCTGGAATCATGGACTACGAAGGACCATAATGAATACGATCCATTGTGTCCCTGAATTTTAAACCACTGAAATCTTGAGTCGAGATGTTTGTTGGATACCCGTCATCGACTAGGTAATGCTGTTCAATCTTGGAGGAAGAAAGCTAGTTTATTGCTCCAAGGTTCAATGCATCAGTTCGCGATGTGCCAAAACAAGTAAACAGCTTACAGGGGCTGGGGGAGGGTAAAGCCTAAATGGTATACCGTACTGCGCACTACGACTGGGGCGTTTTTATTTTCCGTACATCGTACACAGGCAATTTTTATTTGCCATAAATTGTACTGAGATGCAATCCCGGGATATACTTTAGAATCCCCCCCCCCCCCCAACTTACCATGACATAAAATATAGTATATGGTACACAAGGGATGTAATTATGTATGAGTGAACTAAAAATTACATCTGCTATCGATGTTTTGATCTTTATACATTTAGTGATATACATGTTCTGATTAGTTACCCGCTGAAGACCCTTTAATTAATTTGGGCTAATACAGCCTATGTCAAAATTTTATAGAGGAACGTGCAATTTCGGAAAATGGTAATGACTACTAGGAAATGGTTCTGGGCAAAAAGACACAAATACAATACCAGAAGGTATGTAAAAAATGGCTATTTTGTATGGTGGAACACAGTGTTCAGTGGTCAGTGAGCACCATATTGCGTTATTGGTGTAGTAGTATTTCTGGTTCTTGCTAGATGGCTCCCCTGGCAATGCATTGTCACTCGACCATTCAAGTGGGGCATGACTGCCACAGATAACCAACAGTCCGCGCTAGCTCAGGCGGTAAGAGAGGAGGGCTATGGGAAAGGGTTCCTTGTGTGCATGGGTAGGACTCTCACGCAGGGTAGTGGAAAAGGGAGCCTGAAGGGGTGTGTGGGGGTTCCCCTCCACCAAAGAAAAGCCCCGTTTTTTCCAGTCTCCAGACCAAGTAAATGGGGGGAGGATTCTAAAGTATCTCCCAATCCCGTACATCTTACAGGGGTAAAATTGGTATTGTGTTGTTGAAATTCACTAATGGGTCTGTTATGCAGTTATGTAGATGTACCGTTTTAATTTTCCCCATTTCTGGGGTTCATTAAAGTAATATTATTATTATTATTACTATTCCGTACCCTGAATTAATCGTACAATTAACATATAGACAGCTGTTAATAGTGTTATTTGTTGTACCCGCACCCAAAATTTTCTGATAGTAAAGATCAAAAAAGAAATTTGGGAGTGGGAGCCCGCACAGTGGATGAAAGGTCACTGATCATTGCTGACCATTCTTTGTAATGCTGTTTTGCATGACACACAGTCCTGTTAGCGGACAGTTACTTGATGGAACCAATGGGCAGGAAGCTTGAAGCTAGCACTCATAAAATGTAACTGATGTTGTGATTGGCCATTTGTACTGAATAAATTAAGAACCACGGAGTTTAATTTTGAATATCATTGAAATAGCAAGTCATACACATATCAAATATTCCCATATGAATTGAAAACTGAATACTTACATGTGTCATAGTGGTATATTTAGTCATGAGATAAGTGATTAGGTTAGACCACTGACTGATTAAATATTGTTGAATGAATTAAGAACCATGCAGTTTAAATATCATTGAAATAGCAGTTTAGGTTATAGCTGTCATTTTCAAAAGTGAATATTTTATTTGTTTGAATGGAACCTTTGATAATCAAATTTTTGGTCATTTTGGACATGATCTGGATTAGAATCTGACAGATCAAGTCCAAATTAACTCAGACATTGCAACAGGCATGTTTATGCCAGAAAGCATAGATACTTGCTTAATCTGAAAAAAAAAAACCAATGATTGCTGAACCTGGTATTCAAAGATCTACAAAGTGTTTATAAAGATTATCACAAAAAAGATACATTCCTCTGGATCCTCTACTGGGGTGAAACCACCATTATATTTACTGTATATTTTCATATTAGCATAAAAGCGTATAAATTTTGTTGCGTCACTTTTTTAAGTAAAGTATACAGTTCGTGTTTTGCATACACCTTTTTATTGAAATCATGCAATATAAGAAAAACGAGTCTATAGAAAGAATCAAATGTTATTCCAGTGTTTACCTGCCGTATCTCGCCAGCAGTACGCCACTGTGTATGAATATGTGATTCACCCTCTGTTTATAAAATTCATCGTGGAATAAATATCGGTCAAACCAAACAGCACAAACAGGCTGATAACTTCATATAATATTTAGTTACATGAAACAGTGGACTAATTACAGGTAAATGGCTCCCAAAAGTATGGGCACAAGACAACCAAGAACTATTTGGTGCGGTAACCTGCACCTGATTGGCCGTAATGGTGTATTCATATCTTTTGGTCGCTTTATGAATGATAAACAAATTGATACGGAAATTTTGTAAATTTGAATTTAAAAAAATTCAGTATAATGTGGAGTGGAAAATTGCATAAAAAAAAAAGATGGATGCCAATTTTTTGCTGATTTTATTTGAGTTCAAATGTAATATTTCTGCAAAAGGCCTGGGTATTTTATGATTTGTTTAGCCTTATCCATGCTTTACATATGTCAACAATGCATGTGACCCTATTGTCTGTGGCCAATAGCTCTTAAAGTTTTACAATTCTGTAGTAGCTCTTAAAATTCTACAGATGATATGTGACTTGACTTTCTCACAGTGTCAAAGATATATGCTGTGAATTCATTTAATTTCGCTGTGGTCTTATTTTCGCTTATTTCTCTGATGCTTCAAAACCATGAAAAAAAGAACCCAGTAAAATATATTTTTAACATGGCATTGTGAGGAATTATAATAAAAATAGTGAATTTAAAGTTTCAGTGGAAGGTTAAAAATGCAAAAACTGTGAAAATTGATGCCTGTGAAAATAAATGTATTCACAGTTTGCAGTAATTTAGGTCTTGAAAGACCACTCCAATATATGTTCCTGGCTTGACAGATCATGTTTGTCAGGTCTCTAGTTCATCTCAACCATGTTATACCTCTAAAGAGAGACCATCTGTAGCCTTTGCTGGTGGGAGATCGATAGTGAATCACTCTCCGATGCAGAACTGAGAGTGAGATAGCATAAAGGAAAATATTTGAGTATGAATTGTTGCATATTGAGTGTAATGTTGTGTAGCTGAGTGAAGACTGATGTAGTGAAGACAGAGTCGATGTGTTGACTTCAACTTCCAAAACTTTAATCAATGACCACTAAACATACAAGGAGTTTTGTACCATCTCGCTTAGCGATATAAGGTTGTTAGGTGAGAGGAATGCCATTTAACCAATAAATTTACAAGTTAGCCCAAACATATCCCAGCATGCAATACATACTCTTAAACCAGACAGAAACTGTTCCCACGATGCACCAAATACTCTTGAACCAAATAACTTTCAGGTGTCAAATTAACTGTGCATGTCAATCTAAATGCCAAACATAATAACAGGGGTGGGGTTTCCACATATGAAGAATAAACTATTGTGTACTGGTCACTAACTACAGTAGCCAATCAGGCACTGGCTAGTGGTTACTAGCCATGCCTGGTCAGCTACTATAACAATGAATCATTAGCCACAGCAAAACAATGAAAGTTTATCCTAAACATGGGGATGCCATGCAGGAGGTTACCAGCCAGTTTGACAAACTGTAATAACCCTTGCCTGGTATGGCAAACTACTACTGGTGTGTATGACACCTCTTAAACCCGACATTGACATAGCTGTCACCCCTTTGTTCCAATATTATTTATAGTTTATTTTTATGTTTTCCAATAACTTACTTATCTCTTATTTTGAAATAAATATAAACAAGCTATCAACCGTTGACTGGAAAAATATACCACACAAAGTAAAATAGTGAAATACGGTCATTGACTTGAATGCATTTTACACATCCAGTCTTATGGTGTGACTTTAAGTTAAAGATTGCAACTCTACAACAATCGCCCCTCCCTATGGGAAAAGGACATGTCCTCATATCTAAGTATAACTTAATAGAACTTCAAAAAAGAAAAATGTATAAATGTTGAGTTTGAATTACTTAATGGGCGAGTTACTTCAATACTTAAAAAGGTGTGGTAATTCAACTTATGAGTGTTAAATATAGAAGAATGAAAAACCTTAACTAAGCCTTAACTAGTGACTTAACTAAATTTGTGTGTCCATAATAATAATGTTTATGTTGACTGCCATGGTGACATAATGCTGAATTTCAGCATCATATAATAACTTTGTGTGTATGAGACAAGCGAGGTCTAATACGCACTACCGCTGTCAAACTTGTGTATGTAGCAGGCGAGGTCTAGTACACACTGCCGCCTGCAGAGGCGAGGTCTAATACACACTACCGCCTCATTTGTTTTTACTATTTCATGCAATTCCTAACCTTGTGTGTTTTTCTACTGAAAAGATAAGTGTGAATGTACATTGAACTATATTCTCTTTTACATAGCCTTGGGTGTACAGGGTGCCTCATGTATTCATGTGGTTTCATAATACCATGATAGAAATAAACATAAAACCTGAGTAGCTTTAACTACCTACTCTTTATATACAATCCATACAAGAATAAAAAATAAATGAAGTCAGTTGAAGGTAAATAACACAGCTATATAATACAGAAGATGTTATCTAAATACTTGCATAATCCCTGATGTTTTAACAATATAAGAAGATCTTAGCATGAGGAATCTGCAATGCTACTAACGCAAAAACTGTCTATGCTAAATATGAATAACTATGTATTGACCTGTGTTTGCCTTATTTATGCATGATCATTTATACATATTGTAATGATTTAAGCTTTTGTTTCTTCCAGTGTAGGGTACAATGTTGCGGGAAGTGGAGAAATCTGGATCAGTTCACATGTACCCATATGATTTACTTTTAGAAATGCATTATACGTAGTGGCAAAAATCTTTCTCAGTTTGAAGGCATTCCATATTGTGATACTAACTTCAGAAGGCGGTTCGAGTCTTGTGTCATTTACACTATTTTCAATCAACATATTGTGCCAGTTCACCAACAATTTAGGACAGAATTTACTTCCAGTTATGTTAAATTCGCCAACATGATCTTGTGCTTTAAATGAATAATAATTTGGACACAGAGCTAAATCTAATATTTTGATATTAACGCATGACTGACCATTTGTAATTTCTAGCGACAAAAAGGTGTGAGTCATATAGTTAAAGATTGCAACTCTACAACAGTAAACCTGACAAAATCTAAAATTGGAGGGGTTACCATTTCTGTAGCATCCCGATCTACAATAACGGCACCGTGATGCTAGATTGCCGAACTGCTGTCATGATACAGTGATTTTAGAACCACCTTCTGTCACTACAGGCTGTGACAATAGCGTCATCCTTAAATTGCAGCAGCAATTGCATCTTTCAAAACCCAGACTGTCATGCCATTCTTTGTCTTAATGACCAGTACTGTGGCCGTGTTCGCAAAGAATTTGATCTGATCCTAACTTCAATTCCAAGATTAACATCAATAAGGTTTGGGCCCTAAATTACTTAATTCTTGGTTCAAAGTTTGATCAAAACTTCGAGGCTTAGCCAATATACATATATGCTCTTGGTTGCAATATGAAGTTAAGGATATATCTATTACTTCCTGAGCTATATATAAGAAAAAAAAAATTAGACCCTTACACCAAAGGCCAAATTTTCACAACCCCCCCCCCCCCAAAAACAAAAAAACAAAAATAAAACAAAAACGTTGTCCCACTTTTTTGATGCATGTTTAACCTGCACACCTATACCAACAAGTATATACACAGTTTGATGGGTCCAAATACAAAACTCAATGCAGGAGGACTGGTTGAAGACTGCTCCTTGAAGCACTGGGCTTTGCCAGTGCTAATTCTACATCATGCATACATGTACTTGTATATATTTTTAATCAATATTTTCAAAATTATTTTTCAAATTGAGTCATAACTGAAAAAAATAAATGAGACTTTTGTGTGAAGTTGAGAAGACAATTTTGCAGTGTTGTTGTGTAAACAAAACCTGCACATCAATTATAGTTACCCCCCTCCCGATTCTCAGCTTCTTAGCCTTCAGAAAGTATTATTTTGGAGCACTTTGCCTAAGGATTCTTTGCATGGTTGGGTAGCCTGTGAACCTGTGTCCAGGCTTCTACAATTTTCCAGAATTACTTGTCCACAGGACAAGTGAATCTGAATTTTTACTTGTCCCTCTCAGAATTCACTTACCCCTCTAAATAGATCGTACATTATAAAAAAAATCACCTGGGGGAGGGGAGGTTTGTCTCAATCAATACTGAATAATTTTCTGTCCCATATGCAAATATATATGGAAATACTTTTAGAAACTACAAATATATTTATTTGAAAAGAAGCACAGCTTGCTGATGTTTGTTGACACCTTCAGCATGTCCCTATGCTACACCATCAGCCCAGCCCCATGCTGCACCAGCGAACTTATTCATGTTTCCCACTGGCTCAGTCAGTATTCCAGGCAATTAGGCTTTAATATATCATTATTTACGATCCAAAATTTGGTTGTTCACTGGACAAGTGGTGTTCAAATCTCACTTGTCCCACCTAGATATCCACATGTCCGGGACAACAGGATCATAGGAATTTTAGAAGCCTGTGTGTAATATTGTATCATAATCATGAAATTATTCTTTTATGATAATAAATACAGACCTGTACTGTAGGTTGGTCTATCAATAGTGAACTGGTAACTTGTGTGTATATTTTTCAGACTTGGATACAAAACACGGGTATAGGAAATCCGGTGGCCTTATGAAAGGCCCTGTCATGGTTTCATCCTGATATAGTACATACTTCAAGCCAGCTGCAGTTTGAATTCTAGTTGACGTGTCTTCATGATGCCAACAAGAAATGTGGTGGGGAAGCCTGCTTCCTCTGTAAAGTACCATAAACTTGCCAAATCAGATGATGGATTTATTGACTTACAGGTATGAACTATACACTGTTGTGCACTTTGCAATATGTTGCAGAATCATATGGTTCTGTAATGCTTCCATTAAGTTGAATCTGGGTGTTTATCATTCAGGCTGGGTTGCAGTGAGTGCACATGCACATGTACATGTAATTATGCTGAAACCTTGAAATGCCTTTGGTACCAAAGAGAAGTGTTTTGTCTGGAGAGATATATGAATTTCCTACAAATACCCAGAAAGGGAATTGGGACCAAAAATACTTTTAGCTCATGAGACACTTTATCCAGAAGCTAGCATCGAGTGCCCCAGCAGTTTCCTCTGGAAAGCTTGAGTTATGCAAGTTTTGCAAAAATAAATGCTTTGAGCTCATATTTGCTTTAAAAACAAAAACCTGAGGTATGATGACTATTAATTGAAAATTAAAGCTGATTTCTTGTAATAATTATTGTTGAGATGTTGCAGCTTCGTTGGAAAATGTGCAGTGCCACTTTCAGCCATGTCGCTGTTTGTGTCACATTATCAGTGAGCACTAAGAGTGGCTTAAGTTTTGAAAGAGGGCTCCCTAGCAAACAGTTAATGTACGAAAGTGTTGCAAGCCAAGGAAGATATTTTGTTAGACAATACTACAGATTAATGCTATGGTACTTGTTTATACATGCTTAGTAAAGCAGTTTTGCTTGCACTGTGTGCATGTTATAACCAAACATTTAATATTGATTTATTTATCTGTACTACATATGGTGTCGCAGGCAGAATCAATATGCTCACTGTCATAGAAATGGTCCATTGTGTATTATGCTTGACAAGCTATTCCCATTGTGACAAATCTCTTGCAGCATGTGTGGCCTTAAACTATATCCATATAATTTGCATGTATAGTGGATCCTGTCCCAAGAGACCACTGCAATGAGAGACTACCTGTCTGGAAAGACCGCCTTTTCAGGACACTTGCATTATACGTTTCATCCTCTTCATACCTCCTACAAGGGACCATCTGTTTTGAGAGACAACAGATTGGTTGTCCCTGAGGTGGTCTTTCAAGAGAGGTTTCACTTTATTCGTAATGCAGCTCATACCACAGGGTTTCCATTAACCCCCAAATGAGGGTATATGACCCTTTTCAGATCATGAAATACCCCCTTTGCAAAATTCAAAGGGTCCCAACATCCTGTATTTTCTTTGTTAATTTTTCAAAAAGTACTTGAAAATTTGACTTTGCCTAACAAAAAGTGGTGATCAAAGTTCAGAACCCATTACGTTGGAGTTATTTCGTGCTGTCAAAGCGCATTCAAAGTGCAGTGAAAGCTGTTTTGAGAGACCACTGTGAGGAAAGACCATCTGCCTTTTCAGACCATGTTTACCATGTCCCATTTGCCATCTGTCCCATGGTATTGAACCTCTATTGAGAGACCACCTGCCTTATGTGACCACCTTTTGGCCTGGCCTAGGTATGGTCTCTCAAAACAGGTTTTACTGCATATGAGAAAAGGAATCTTGTGTGGCTCGCATACCAGATGACATTGGTGACACATCATTGGTAGCTTTTCATTTTATACTCATTCTGATCTCCCAAAAACCAAAAATGTCCCAACTGGTGTCACCAACACTTTCCTGGATGATTCTGCATGAAAGATTCTGCCAGTCAAAAGCGTAAATTTCAAGGTTTTTCTATTGTTGATGAATTTGCTGTGTCTGAAGCTGATATATTAAAAGAGACACGCACAAGATCAGATTTAAAAATACAGATCTATACAGAATCATTGCAAGCAGGATGCACTTAGTTGCTTAAATAGCTTGCTTTTTGGAGATGTTTAAAAAAAAAAGGAAAAGAAACTCATTGTTATTTGATTTAATGCAAAAGGACAAAACTTAAGTGTGCAGTAGAAAAGTAATTTGCAATAAGTGAAACTATTTTAATCTGAATAAGATTTATCATTGTTTATAATTGTTAAATAATGGTTTCACATTTTCTTCAAAACAAAATATGGAAATTATATGAACTATTTTAAAGGGAAAGGGTATAATTGTATGAAATAAAGTAGGGATACAATTATCTAGAGTCAAAATATTTACTCCTGTTTGGCATACTAAAAATACAGTCTTTGTTACTACAAATGACGCTATTTTGTCTCTTTATTTTAGTTTCAGAAGCGTGCCCCAAGGATCCCATACAAGGCCATCATCCTAGCAGTTGTGTTATTTGTTGTGGGCAGTGTGCTTATTGTAGTGGGGGCCATGCTGCTGGCTGGATATATTGACACCAAGGTATGTGCATATACAATGTATATCAACTGATCATCAGGGACCATTCCTTATTTAGTCTATGTGCTTTGATAAAAATTGTACTTCAGCATGCCTGTGAAGTGCCTTTACCCTCTTCAGCACCCCTCCAAGGGTGATGCTAAAAATTCTTAAATAAATCCTCAGTGTTAGTATGCTTATTTATGTTAATGCAGCTTTACTGTTAAAAAAATTGATCTGCAAATGAGGCTATTATAATTTACATTTCCCAAGTGACCGAAGTGCTTTGAAAGTATAATATAATGTATACATTAAGTAAGAAAATAATACAGATATTCAATGTAAAATGTCTTTGATTCAGCTACAAGGTCTAAAGATTTCATGTTTGAAAGAAATTCCATACATGCTTAATTTCATACAAATCTAATTACCTTAATTTGAGTAATATGCAAACTATGATAATGAAATGAAAATTGATTAATTAAACCAGTTCATTGTCAAGTTAGGTTGCTGCATAAGCTACTGGTACCTTTTTGACTATAAAAACACACATTTTCAATTGCAGTATTCAGACAGAACGTGGCCAGTTTTAATTTTGGGCACCATTATGTTCATCCCTGGAGCATACCATGTGCGCCTGGCATACTATGCATACAAAGGTTACCAGGGCTATTCCTTTGAAGACATTCCGGAGTTTGATTAAGTGCACTTCACTGCCACCAGGTGTCACCCTATGAAGATTTTCTGCTGCAATATTAAATTAATTTATTTTATTTTATTTTTTTAAAGATGCTTACAAACAGAAAGTTTATGGTCTGCTTATTGCACATGATTTATACTTGTTTTAATTTCTGATTGGCACTGATTTGTCCTTTTACGGTATGGAAGGCCGTTAACAGGTTAGTTTGATCATTCCATGTCTGTAGATCAAGCAGGAAGTGTTAGGTCATTAATGTACAGCCAGCAGATATTCAGCGCCATCAAGGTTTTGGTGTCAGTGCATGCTCCAATTCCTTCTGTCACAGTATGTTCATTTGAACCAAATTGTTCGTCTCTGCATGCTCTTGATGGGCTGGGCATCTTTAGCAATAGAATGAAGTCAGTTGTCAGAAATTTGCATCATTTTAATCTGATAAATGTCACTCACAGTCGTGATAAATTTCACTTAAAGTCTCCACCCACACAAGATCGCATGTTCTCTGTATGCTGACTTTATGGATGGGTGGGTTGAAAAATTGACCAGTCAAGCGTTTCTTTGGGAGGGGATCATGCCACTTCCTTGTCTGGACATTTTTAATCTGTGATGCTCTATTTACATTTTATTCATTTTGAAACCATTTTATTAAAAAAAAAAATGTTTAAAAACCGAACATGTCCAGTGTATTAATGGTGCTGCAGTTCACTCAAATAAAATCTTCATATTCCTTCATGTTGTTGCATATGGCACAAACATGTTCAATTCAAGGGTATCATTATTATTCTTGTTATTATTATTATTATTATTATTATTATTATTATTATTATTATTTCATTTGTTTATTTGTTTGTTTGTTTGTTTGTTTGTTTATTTATTTTGTGTGTGACTTCCTGGTGCATTTTCTACATGTTATAGTGACTGGGAATAGTGACTCAGTAGGTATTACATATTGTGACTCAATGCATTAGTACTTGTTAAAGTTACGATAAACCTGTATGTAGTTTGTTCAAAATATCAGTGTTAATATCTCTATCACATTTCATTTATAAATCCATGATGTTTCTGAAAATAAAATCACAGTAAAAGTTTTGTAAAACTTTGATGTTGAGAACAGGGTACATAGGCTGTAAAGAATAATTCTTATCGCAGCACCTTCAACCTTCTTGATGGATTGTATCTAGAGGGTAAGAGACCAGGGACTCATATCAGATTGTCTGCATGGAAACAGAGACAGTGTAAACCATGTATTAAATCGGTCATTCATGTAAAACATTCCCATATGATGGTAGCTCTTCGTTAGAAGTGGTAGATGTTATTAGAATACCATGTAACATGGGCTTTTTTACATGGAGATTATATGTTAACTCAAGATTGCAAAGTTGAATTGAGTATGTGGCTTTTATCAGGAGTTTTTCCCAAACACACTTTATCTAGTTCTAATGACCATGTAATATAGCTGAAGTGACAAGGTAATTACAGGTGTACATATGTTCATTTGTAAATGAAAGTGTACTGAAATATCCTGTCGGTGAAAATAAAGGCTGAATGTGGACAGGAATTTCATTATAGAAGAGCAAACAAGTACATGGATATGTAGCTAACACATGCTGATACATACACTGTCCAGGAATTTTGATTTAAACAGATTTATTTCATCTGGATCACCAAGATAGTACAAGAGAGACTAATGGAGAGGTTCTCCAGTAGAATTCCTGGACATAAGTAAATGGCAGTCAATCAGTGTATAGTAAAATGGCACATGTATCTGCTCTTAAGGTGATTTCTCAGGAGAAATTACCTACATTTTTAAGACCTCATACAAACTGAGGCCACTCTCTGATGCCAGCACGTACAGTGTGAAATAGCTGGTACTACTGTAATTCAAATTCAGATTGTTTCTGATGATCAGAAAATAGCTTCTACGGGCTATGGTGGATGTTTGTTTGTTTGTTTGTTTTTTTTTTTTTTTTTTTTTTTTCAAATTCAGGAATCACAAAGGTAGTGATTATTACCTGGCTTAAGGCCCAGAGTTAGAGCCACAGCGTCCCACAGAGGCATAATGGTAGTAAGTGATTTTCCCACATTTTAAAAATTAGGTGGTAATTTGATGTTGTTTAGAGGCCCCAATATATGCGTGCTGTGCCTTGAGTCAGTATTGTATTTTGCAATGCTGGGTTAGTCAGCTGCTCCACTGATCACTGGAGGGTGACTTAAGGCTATGAAAAATTCCCCCGACAAGGTTTACCACTTGAGTATGGGGAGATTCCATGGTGTTATGTACTCTGGTCATGATGATTTTTTTTTTTTTTTTTTTTTGGCACACAAAAATGGATGCCTAGTCATCATTTAACATTCAAGTTGGGCCATACAGATTCACACCTAACATGAAAGTGTCATATTGGCAGTGAGTGCTTGCTAGATCATCCAAAGTTTGATTCTGTTGTCAGTGGGCCATCACAGAGTCTCAAAACAATGATACAGGGTCCTTGATGCCGTCAAAAGGTGACTTTAGTGCAGCTGTAATAACAACACAGACACAATTATGAACTATTTGTTAAATATAAAAATTTTTGGCACTGTACGGTGCCAGGGTGGAAGGTGAATGTGAACCAGTGGGTAATTGTGCATGTTATTTATTCAGTGAAAGAACCAGTGTACAGTTAAAACTACGCAAAATTAAGAGGTTTTGTAGTACTCAAATGAAATGTGCCAGTTCCCATGTAAGTAACCATGCCCCCCCCCCCCCCATACACTTCAGATCCCAAAGAAATTGTAAAACAATTCTGATAACTCTTGATTTGACCACCATGTACATGTTAATTTAATTGCAATATTTCTAGTGGAGGTCTACAATTTAGGTCTCCTTTAGGTAAAAAAACTAGTTGTCTTAGTGACATGAGGATTTAAAAGAAATGACTTGGTTTGTTGTTGTTGTTTTTTAACCCATATCCACAACAAACACATACCTGCATTTCTGAAAAAGTATTGGCAAATTTTGCAAGGTTTACTTATTTTCTGTTCAAGTATATGGTACTTAAGGGGTTTAAAGGGTTTCTCTATTTACCAAGTGTATGGAAAGCTTGGGAGCAACAGTTGTCACTATTATATTTATTTCTAAACTTTTTAATAGACTGGTCATCAGATGTCATCTGCTTCAGTGTTTTCAACTGATTTGAACAGTAACGAAAAACAATTGGAGAATTGTAGAGGAGACCAGTATCAAGATCACATGCTCCAGGTCAACAGCTTTACTTGGCTTGGGTTGGGCACTCGGAGCCCAACCCATGCCAAGGAAAGCTGTTGACTTAGTCTTAATTCAAGGGGGAAAGGTTCAACTATAATTTATTGAATGGATACACTTTCCCTTGCAAATTTATGTAAACGTCATTACAAGAATTGCTAAGAATCTCCGTTTACTTTTATTTGACGGTGTGGATATCCAGCATCTGTATGCTGAGTATTTAGATATAAGAAGCTCCAATGCCTTAGTTTGGCACAATTTTGTAAAATTACGAGTAATATTACAGTTTGATGCATCACATATGTAAAATGACAGTTGTCTTTATCAAGATATGTACCATATTGTTGATGGTCAAACATGTACATGTAAGTGTAAAAAGTATGGGAAATTATATATTAGTTAGATATGAATAAAGCAATAGACTTATTGACTATTACCTGTGTTCTTATATTCTGTGTGAAAGCGGATCAGCTTTGAACACAAATAAAAATTATGAAAGGAGGAAACAAATACTTTTTACAGTCCTTGATAGAGTTGCCAGTTAAAAATTTGCAAAGCTGACCGAAAAGGAACAAGACCAGCGTTTGAGATAGCTCTCTCTCTCTCTCTCTCTCTCTCTCTCTCTCTCTCTCTCTCTCTCTCTCTCTCTCTCTCTCTCTCTCTCTCTCTCTCTCTCTCTCTCTCTCTCTCTCTCTCTCTCTCTCTCTCTCTCTCTCTCTCTCTCTCTCTCTCTCTCTCTCTCTCTCTCTCTCTCTCTCTCTCTCTCTCTCTCTCAACTCTGCCTCAAAGTAAGAAGGGAATAGTAACAGCCTATGCTGGAAGGAGGATATGGAGTGTACGCCATGAACTTATGACCACAAGTAATTGTTGGTTTATTTATCTTGCCAGTACAAATCCGATTGTGGATGCTGACAAGCAGCAGATCTACAACAGTAATTTCCAACGAGGCGTGGGGTATATGTCAAACATTAAATAATCTTGCCAAGCATATGATGTCCGTCGATTGGTATGATTTTAAAAATAATGTTCAACGCAGTTTTCAAACAACAGTGCAGTAAACTGCGTAAGAAGAGTTTTAACGTGCAGTGGCGTAGGAACCGGGGGGGGGGGGGCGGGGGGCCCTGCCCCCCCCCCCAATAATTTGACCCCCCAAGCAGGGTGCACCTTCCGTGCACAGTTCATCACTTGGGGGGGGGGGGGGCAATAGTTCAAAGCTTCCTACGCCACTGATGTGCTGATATACACACGTGTTTCCAATCTGGTACCCTGTATAGCGTCATGTAATTTTATCACATTTTTATGGCAAAGGAATAAGAAATTTGCAAGTTTTTGCCTGCTCAAAAGGAAAACCGATTATTTCAATAGTAAAACGTCTGATTTCCTTTACCAGAAGTCTACATAAAACGTACTTAACATTACAGACGTCGGAACACAATATAACAAAACTAAATTTATTCAAGCATTTTGAGTAAGAATACAATGCACGGGAAAAGAAATATTGTCTATAAGACTAAAGTGACATTGTAGCCCCCCCCCCCCCCCGCCCGGAAACACGCTGGTTGCTTTCTTTAATATGGCATACATGGAAACATTAGCGATTCCAACAATGGACTCGGAATTTTTTATTTACGGTCGTTGTGCTGATAGACCATGTCTGACGATTTGTCCAAAACGCCGCTAAGTTCTCTCTTTGTGTCGATACACAGCGAACCTGTCTGACGATTTGTCCAAAACGCCGCTAAGTTGTTCTCTCTTTGTGTCGATACACAGCGAACCTTAGCCCAGGGGTTGTAACCAGAAGAAAGGGATGGTGGTGGGGGTGATGGCATCTCCTTGATGACTAACATTTGCACGTGCTGTTCGCATCAATTAAAACCAATTAAACGTCACTTGGTTTTTAAGCATTTTATTTCAAAAGGCGATCAGGAAACAGCCATGACCTATGTGACTGACTTGTTTGAATTTGTTTCGGCCTTTTACCAAGGATGGTCAACTTTAATGCTTACCCGTCAGTAAATCACTTGTGCTTGGCGAAACCTAATGTATAACCTTTGAATCAGCGTGGTGACTCTTTGACCCAAACATAGAACACTTTATTCAGGAAAATGAAAACACAATTTTTAATGATTTAAACTTGAAGATAAACACAGGAGAAGTCATACGAGCCATCATGAAACTGAAAAATAACAAATCTCCAGGCCAGGATGGTATTTAAAAAAAATGAAAGGATAAAAAGTGGCCGAGAAATACTACATCCCCTTTTGACGGTGCTCTTCAATAAGATTTTAACTAGGGATACTTTTCCCGATACCTGGAAGGTAAACCTATTAACTCCAGTCCACAAAAAATAAGGAAATCCTCATATTCCGGAAAACTATAGAGGAATAGCTGTTTCGAACCACTTTTGTATGTTATTCTGCACTGCTCTAACAATAGACTTGTAGACTTCACAGAGGAACACCACAGTATCCTGAACAATCAGATTGGTTTTAGGTCCAAATGCAGGACCTCCTGCCATATTCTTACTTTAAAAACAATTATTGACAAATATATCAATAAGCTTCCCAGAAAGTGTCTCTTCACGTGCTTCGTGGGCTTCAAAGTCCACTATCGACATGGTTTGGAGACCAGCCCTTTCCTACAAACTCATTGTATTTGTGTCTTTTTTGCCCAGAACAACTTCCTAGTAGTCAATATGCTATTCCGCAGTCCGAACTCTTTACTCTCCATAAGCTAACCTGTCTTTGTCTAACCTATATACATATGGAATTACTATTGTCCATATTGCACACGTTCTTCTGTAAAATATTTGACATAGGCTGTATGAGCCCAAATAAATTAAAGGGTCTTGAGTAAATGTGCATTTAGGCATGTCAGAAAAGAATGAAAGTCATTAGCATTTATGTCAAAAACATGTTATCAAAACAATTTTTCTTAACAGGATTTTGAGTACAATTAGGCAAGCTTGTAACTGTCGTCAGTAGCTGCTTGCTACCTGTAGCCCCTGGGGGTTTGACCTAACAGAAAACAAGCTAGCCTAAAATGTCTGAAAGGTGAACATTAAAACAGAATAATGCCAAAGATAAAATTAAGTAGCAAAACAGACAAGTCTAAAAACTGTAAATTATTGTTGCCAAACTTTCTAATAATCTTTGGATATTAACAGCTAAATTATAGGGCAAGTCTGAAAAGAATGAAAGTCATTATTTGTATTTAAGTCAAGAGAATGCAACGAAAATGTAATATTTCTTAACCAGATATCAAGCACAATTAGGCAAGCTTGTAACTGTCGTCAGTAGCTGCTTGCTACCTATAGCCCCTGGGGTTTGACCTAACAGAAAACAAGCTAGCCTAAAATGTCTGAAAGGTGAGCATTAAAACAGAATGATACCAAAAGATAAAATTAAGTAGCAAAACAGGCAAGTCTAAAATCTCTAAAATTATTGAAACCAAACTTTCTAACCATTTCGGGATATTTACAGCAAAATTTGTAGAAATATTTGATCAAAAGTACATCTTTGAATCCTCTTGACGCAAGTTTATTGTAAATATATTTGGTTCTAGATGCAAAGGCATATTTAGAACAAATACGACCAAATCTCAAAATCTGTGACAAAAACGTATTATATCCAATAGTTTCCGAAATATTACTGTCTGGGAAAGGGTAATTAACCACTTCAAAGTTAAACTCATCTATTTTGTGATAGACTTTAATGCAAAACCTGTCATTAGTGACCTGAATATCCAAGTCCAAAAACACATCTCTGAAACCATCTGAATTGTTACCCTCCAAAGGGATATCTTTTGGGTAAATTTCTTTAGCAATTTCACTGAAATTTTGTACATTTACACAAGCAATGTCATCAATATATCTTGCGTTGTTTGATAATTTTGTAGCCATTTGAAACTCCTTTTTCATCAAGTTATTCATATACCTAAATTCAAGCCAGGTTAAATATAAATCTGCCAGTAAAGGGGAGCAGTTGATACCCATTGGAATGCCTTTTATTTGTTGAAAAACCAATGGTCCGCATTGAACAAAAGTATTATCCAAGAGAAATTTTATAGCATCTATCAAAGTTTCAACAGTGTAAGATTTAACGTTACTTTTTGAATATTTATTGTGTGACCAATATGCTTTCTTTGTATATGAATTAATATTTATGTATGGTTTACCATTATGTTTAAACATTTTGCTAATTAATTCTGAAAGTGAACTTTTGACTTCATCTATGGGTAGATTTGTGTACAGTGTAAAGTAAAATGTGACATAGGTGGAAACTACTTATCTCTCATTAAAAACATGTCCTCTATGCAGTGTCACTGGACGCCCTCCCCCTGACGGGGTGCACTGCATTTAATCCTTCATAACGCAGTAGCTCAACTAACAGCTTTTGAAGAGGGGTGCGTTATGACCGCTCGCTTCTCTGTGTGATAAGAAACACAGTGCAGACGGCCCGGCGCTAATCATCTGGAGTCAATGTTGTCTGGTTATAGACACGTTCCACGCCAATTAGCTAGGTAACTTGAAGGAATGAAGGGCCTACCTGTATTGTAACAGAATAAGGCTATGACATGTGTTTACTTAAAAATTTATTTTGCAATGAATTTAATTTTAAATAAAATACGGAAGGCAGTCCAGTGAGACTTGACCAAGTCTAGGAAAACCTCTGCTCGGCCTACAACAATGATTGGCTAAATTCCACACAAGGTATTAATAGAGAACGCAACAAACTCCGGACATACTGTAAATTTAAGCAGAGATTTGAACGAGAAGAATGTCTAAAAATGAATATGCCCCTAGATAAACGCAAACAGTTCTCAAAATTACGAATCACTGCCCATGGCTTAAAAATTTAAACTGGTAGCCACAGTGCGACACAAGTAGAAACGAGGACTTGCCCATACCGTAAAATTGCAGATGTACAAGATAAAATCCACCTCATGCTTGATTGTGACAGATACACAACACCCAGAAATGAATTAAACCTTCAACTCCAATGATTCAGCCACGTCAATCTTGTTTATGAAGACAAATTTATATTACTAATGTCTGGTGGCAGTGGGGTTAAATAGGTTCTTGGGCCTGTCATAAACTATGTTAATTCATTTGCTCTGCGTAAATAACCTGCTGTATAAATATTGTAAGATTACCCATCGAACCGCCCCTGGTGTGGCCGTAATTGTGGTGTGTTATACATCCCATTGGAAAGTTTTTTTTTCTACTTTATCACTGTTATATGTTATATGTACGATACTGATGTGTAATCTCAGTTTATGGGCAATAAAGTTTTGTATTTGTATTGTTGTCAGCTTTTCACTAAGGAGACTTTCTTTGTTTTTTAGTATATTTTTAACACGTACAAGGTGTCCCCACAACTGTTATGAGTTTGGGATGGAGGCTTGTCCCTAGACGGTATGTGGTATGTACCACGCTGATAAGTAAAACATTTTCGCTATCATTGTTTTCAGGGATGATTTGACTGGAAATAAAGCTACAGAGTGAAAATGTCAATTTTGCTTATGAGCTGGGAACCATAAATTAAAGGTTTCCGTGCATGCACCATGAGTGATGGTCGTACACACCACACGTCTTTACGACATGCTTAGGAAAGTGTGGTGTGCGACCGAGGACAGAAAAATGACTGACGTTATGAAGAGGATGCATCCCAAGTTCAAGGGATTCCAGAGAAATCACGAGAACAAGGGATGTATCATTTTTATAGCATGCCTTCTTTGTTTTCATGAATATAAATGCATTTTAAAATGTAATCACCAAAGCAAATAAGTCCTGTGTTGAACTTTAGCCATAAAAATTTAAAGCAGGGATATATGTGTAACAGGTGACATATAGGCCTATATCCCTTGAGAAAACAAAGGAGGCATGGTATAAGAAGAGGATACATCCCAAGTTGAAGGGATTTATCTGGAATCCTGCTTTTTTAAATTCCGGAGCGAAGCGTAGGGATTTAAAAATGAAGGATTCCAGTTAAATCACGAGAACAACGGATGTATCCTTTTTATACCATGCCTTCTTTGTTTCCATGAATATAAATGCATTTTAAAATGTATTCACCAAAGCAAATCAGTCCTGTGTTGAAATTTGGCCACGGAAAATTAAAGCCAGGATATATGTGTAAGCAGGTGACATATATATCCCTTGAGAAAACAAAGGAAGCATGGTATAAGTTTCGTGACCATGGAACGGATGGGTCTCCAAACCAGCAACCTTCGGCACCAGTCATCTTGCCGAAAATGCGAAACGCACATACCAACTGCGCCAAATCCCCATTCTAAAAATAGAATGTTTCACTGCAGGCCTGAAAGCCTGCATGCCATAATCGACACGGGCCAGTTCATTGTATTCATGTCTGTGTGCCAACACAAACATATTGCCTTTCTTTCTTTCTTTCTTTCTTTCTTTCTTTCTTTCTTTCTTTCTTTCTTTCTTTCTTTCTTTCTTTCTTTCTTTCTTTCTTTCTTTCTTTCTTTCTCTCTCTCTCTCTCTCTCTCTTTCTTTCTTTCTTTCTTTCTTTCTTTCTTTCTTTTTCCTTTACAGGCAAATTTGTCCGACATTTCATTTGAAAATTATTATACGTAGAAACTCCAAACCTGGCACAATTATACTTCTATAGATGAAGTCTTGCCTTTTTATAGTGAGAGGTCATGCTTTGGAAAATTATGCAAATGAGGACCAATTAAAATTTTAAATCTTCAATATCTTATATGCTATAGTAGATGTGGTTCCGAGTGTATGAGTTCGATCTAGCAAGGTAAAGGTCATCTCAAATGTCAATGTCATGTTAGGGTCAAATGTTAAGTTTAGGTCAAAATGTCATTTTAAAGGCCTAGGATCACTTCAGGTAAATGTCATCTCAAGGTCAAAGGTAATTTTAAGGCCAAAGTCCACTGTCGATGGTGGCTATCTTCTAAACATAACTTGGTCACTTTTTATCCACTTTTGATCAGGTTGGGCTCAAATTGTAGCTATTGTAACACTGCACATTTTTGAAACGCACATGTGACCTCTAAAGGTCAAAGATCAACGTCATTTGGACCTTTGAAAGTTTCATCCATTCATAACTCGGCCAGTTTTCATCAAATTTTAATCATGTTGGACTCAATTGTACGTATTGCAACACTGCACTTTTTGTAAGAACATGTAACATCTAAAGGGCAAAAGTCAAGGTTATTTTGCCTTTTGAAAGTTTCATTTTGCCATAACTTGGTCAATTTTCATCTGATTTGGTTCATGTTGGGTTTAAATTGTGGGTATTATAACTCTGTGCATTTTTGCAATTTATATGTGACCTGTAAAAGTCCAAGGTCAAAGTCATTTGGACTTTGAAATTTTCATCCAGCCACAAGCTTAATGGAATGTGAAGTTCGACAGGACAAAAGTTGTAGCATTTAATATTTACAACTTTTGAAGGCACACAGACAGATTTGTTTTGATGCAAATCTCCTTTTCTAGTTTATCTTTGTGATGTATATGTCAGTAAAACTGCTCTGAAATGCAAAGTGTTAATATATGACCCATTAAAAGTTCAACCACCAAACTTTCAGTAATATTTTCCATACAAATCCCGAGAACAAGAGTCGGATATTTATTGGCAAAGACGTCTTTTTCAAGGGCAGATTATAAACAAGCCCGGATAAAATATTGGGACGGTGTTGCTTCAAGCCGTTCATTAGACCCAGGGAAGTGTATGATTCACATCCCTGTTCAACCGATATGCAACCGTTCAGCTCTTCGCCTTGACCCCTCTTTTTTCAAAAGTGAGAAAAATTACTGGATTTTCTTCACGCAAAAGGTTAAAAAAAATGCTGATTCTGACAAAGTTTTGGGTTTTTTATTGTGGAAAATGACCATTTCTTAAATGAAAATGTCGAGTTTTTACCCCCTCTTTTGGAGAAAAAATCGCATGCAGAAGAAAGGGTTTCAGCCTTCCAAGGCGCCTACATACCCTTTTCGAAACCAAGTACCCGCTCCCCGTCCAGGGGGCAAACCCCCCGGAAGCGCATGAAATGTAGCTTATTTTGTACCCATTGAACACAGTTTCCTGGCATTAAAATGCATTCTCTTAGGTCTATAATAATATTGTGCCCCTTCACGCAAGTTATACATGTACCTATCCATTGTTCACAAACATTCAATTGCTTAAGTTGTACATATTTCAAGGGAAAAAAGAAAAACAATCCCACACGAGTTAAAAAATAGGGGGAAAACATAATAAGCAGAAGACATTTGTTTATTTATTTCAGTGATATTCTGCTCTAGGTATTTATTCGCTCACGGTTTTTCGCTTGTAAAAAAAAATCCTGTTTCGTTTAACTTTTTTTTTCAGTTCTTCCAAAATCACGAAAAGGTGGAGAAATGCAGAACATCAACCGCGTTTTTTCCTCATTTTGACTCGTTTGTTCAGTTTACCAGTAAATAACCAGACAGTAAAATTTCTTTCCAGTGATTTCTTCCCGTGACATACTTGAAAAACTCATAATTACAAATTTGCGACCTTAATGAGACAATACTTTTTAAAAAGTATATCAGGTACACTTGGGATGTCACTTAATTTATAAATTTTCCAATTATCTCAAATTTGAAGAGATATGCATGCTTTCCAACATTTGACACGCAATTTTACCCCTCCCCCTAAAAAATCCATACATACAAATAAATGTATTAGACAAAAATTAAACTTTATTTAATTTAAACTGGATTTTTTTTTGTTCGATGAGAATTTAATTTTGGTTAATACTCATCTCCACCCTTATTTGTAATGAATGAGGTTCAACTACTAGTAAACAAGAACAAAATAAGAACGCGAATATATTCGGGCTGTAATCTAATGGTATTTTTTGACCTGTCGATTACTGTTGTAAAATAGTGTTAAAATGTAAATTTAAAAAGGCTCACTCATTTACGTTTATGAAATGGGATATTTCTCTATACCTTTGTTCTAACTGGCCTCTTAAGATAAGACTTTTATCTCATTCAGTTGTGAAAGACATGTCAACTGAGGTATCGATTTAATACAGACTGTCATGAGTGGTGTTTCTGGTTGGAACGAAATGATTCTGGGGCAGGAAACCATGAGTAGAGCCTCTAAGCGGCCGCTGGATTCATTGCGCAGAATCATTGAGTTCCAACCAGAAACGCGCGGTTGATGGTTTGTATTTATCCCATAATGTTTCTTTGGAATATTCTGTTTAAGTAGACAACAATTAATAATTTTTAAGCAAAAAAGAGGCCAGAAATACATAGCAAAGCAAAACCACCCAACACTGCCATGCGCGGATGAATCGGTCTATTTTTCTAGAAATGTTATGCAATCCAATTTCGAATTGCGCAGCAAGTTGACAACCGGCCTGACAGGCATGACAGTGCATGACGAGGAATAAGAAACAGTGACAATTGAAAATACATATAACGATGATTTTACTTGCAAATCAAACAGCGGCCTGAAAGAGGAAGTGGTAATTCACTTCAAAGTACATAAAACAGGAACAGGTCGCAACAGGGTGGGGGTTAAGAACAAGGTGACAATCAAAATAGTCCGGCGCTCCTTACCAAATATGGTACTGTACTATGTGATAAGGAACAGCAAACGTGATAGCCGTAACACATACCTTTATTACCCTCCCAAGCACCCCATTATGGGGTAACTGTATAAACATGCCATATCAATGTACATGAGGGCAAGACACAAATAATTATTATCCTCCTCCTCCTCCTTCTTTTATTTTTCTTTCTTTCCTTTCGTTGTCTTTTTGAAGGAGGATGGGGGGGGGGGTGCTGGCGGACCCGAAGCACCCCCCCCCCCCGATCCGCGCCTGGATCTGTGATGGGGAAAAAGACTCAATCAAGCCAGGTGTAGGCGGGGTTTGGGATAGGCGATATCTATGTGTGCTAACTACATAATGTTCATTTGTAATATGGATGTATAGTTGTGGTAACGACCTTCGGACTTCCCAAATTCGGTGGGCTTTTCTTATGTAAGTTTGCCTATTTCTGCAAAATTAATGGGCAGTGGATTTACAACAATGAACGCACCCGGATCTGGATTTTGAAACTGGATGGTATAATTTTGCACAAGAAATTTTCGCACGTACTTAATTTTTACCAAACTGGAATTTTTATCATTTTAAAAGTAATTGTAATGTCACATAATGTAACGCATTACCATGGAACTAAGTTTCCGCGCGACGCATAATCACGTCGAGCGCTAAAATTTCTTAAACTAAAAAGCTACTGTGCATTTCATGTTTGCCCATATCCCTCAGTTCTAGTTGACATGTACGATATAAAGGAAACTATATGCATGTGAAGAACCCGAAAAGATGACAGAAAGAGAGAGAGAGAGAGGACGATATTTTCAGGCTGTTTTGCCCTTTATCACTGATTGATACATGGTGCGTCAAGCGGGTGCTTTTGTTTCAAGGAAAAAGAATAGACCGTATAGAAAAGTGAAATATTTTATTATAAAATATATAAAATCCTAGCACAGACCTTAATATACTGTTAGAAGCCATACTCAAACATTGCAATGCAATGCAATGCATATTGATAACAATTAAATCCTTACCACACAATAATGATGGCGGTTTGATCTCTCTCTCTCTCTCTCTCTCTCTCTCTCTCTCTCTCTCTCAATTTATTACATCCTTTTTATAAATGTAAATTAAGAGACATTATTTTTCTATAACAAACTTGTGTTAGCACCGAATTGCCAATGGCAGTTGTGATATGTTCACATGAATATATACGTGGGCAGTAAGAACACCCAGCATGGTGGTTTCTGTGTTCCTGTGTATTTCTGCATTAGTCCTCACCAACTCTCCGTCCTCTCTGTAGACAAATCTTTAGTTCTTCAGGGTTACATGTGTCAAATATTCCGATGGGTCGTTCATATGTAAACATACTAAGTACTATTGCACATATTTAGTTCACAATGTTGCTTCATCATTGTACTCTGTCATTGGAACTCATCCATTCAATACATGTAGCACGTGTAGGTGAGCCTTAAACCTTAACTAACCTGCATACATGACCTTTTCATCTCATACACGAGTACGGATTTAACCTTTTGCACCGTACATATCTCAGTGTACATTTAACGCGGTGCACCTGATAGATCCCAGTGTTGAGAAGGTTGTTGTACATCATATCTACACACACACGTACACACACACACACACACACACACACACACACACACACACACACACACACAGAGACAGAGATATGTATGTATGTATGAATGAAAGAGTGCAACGTAACCTGTTGACGGACTGTACCTTGATTCGCACACACACACACACACACACACACACACACACACACACACACACACACACACACACACACACACACACACACACACACACACACACACACACACACACACACACACACACACACACACACACACACACACACACACACACACACACACACACACACACACACACACACACACACACACACACACACACACACACACACACACACACACACACACACAGAGAGAGAGAGAGAGAGAGAGAGACAGAGACAGAGATATGTATGCATGTATGAATGAAAGAGTGCAACGTAACCTGTTGACGGACTGTACCTTGATTTGGAAATACCAGGCCAAGGCTCTTCAAATCATGGTCAAGGTAATGAAACATTAAAATGCCCACAATTACGGATGGACATGCAAAATTATACCCTCAAGCTCTGTATACTATTGCTCACTAAATATCTTTCGTGGGAAATCGACATCAACCGTCACTAGAGCACCTCGTATGTCTGAGTGTATATTTATGTCTGGGTGCCAATTCTTTCTTTCTTTCTTTCTTTCTTTCTTTCTTTCTTTCTTTCTTTCTTTCTTTCTTTCTTTCTTTCTTTCTTTCTTCTCGCCCCAATTTTATGCGGAGCATTTCTCGGAGTCTATTTTTCTGAAAATCACCAAACCTTTTAACGTGACTGACCCACTAATGAAATTGAGCATACCGTTTGGAACTGTCATGGGGTCCAAAATTTTGCATATTAGGGGCAAGTAAAATTTTAAATGTTCCATATCTTCACGCCTATTGTATAATATACACAACCTTCCACTTGCACATGTGGGTTTGTGACCCTTGCCAATCAAATGGAATATGAAGATTTTTAAATCTTGATTTTTTTAATCTTTTGAATATTTTCTATAGTATGATAGATAGAGGTGCCATTCCAGTTTCAATTTGCAGGTTTGTGCCAGTGACGAATCCAATGAACAACAAAAACAAAGTTGTAGCATTTTTTCATGCTCATTAGGGGCACTTGAAAATTGAAATCTTGAATATATTAAAATCGATTATGATAGTGGCACCACTCCAATTTCCATTTCTAGGTTTCTGTCAGCGGTAAATCAAATGAACAGTTAAACAACATTGAGCCATTTTAGTTTATGCTAATTCGTGGCACTTGAAAACTTTCAATCTTGAAAATTTTTAAGTCTATTTTAAATAATAAGCACCTGTGCCACATATTGTTTCTCCTGTCTTGCATCACAAAGTAACATATGCCTTTCTGCTTGCAGTCTTGTTTTTACTTAAAAACGGTTTGAAAGCAAATAAATAAATGTCTATGAGTAAATTCTACCCTTGGTTCAGTTAAATTCTACCCTTGCTTCGATAAGATGGCCTCAGCAAAATCCCTCAGAAGAGACGATATGTCGTTCAAGACGCGATAGTCACGGTTATGCCTATCAGCAACACTTGTCACTGAGGGACCCTTTTGCACAACTCCTCTTGGGACCAGGGGATGTCTGGGCATATATCTCGACAATGCTATCTTTGTGAAGCATAGTGATCTGGCTAAACCTGCTCGATAATACTTTTTTGTTCCCATATGCAGGATGTGTCCAAGATGGTCACTGAATTGACTGGTGCCATAATCTGTGATGCTGGACTCATTTTTCGCCAACTCTATAAATGCTGAAGCTTGGGAAAGTTCAGTGTAGATTCTTGATAACTTTCTTTTCATCTTCTGTAAAAAGAGAAAAAACCCTTAGCCATATGCCGAAGTACTGCGTGTTAGGGGAATTATAGGCATCAATGAAAAATATGAATAGCAGGAAGAACGGTAACGGGTAATTCAACCAAACATAGCCAATTGTCTGACAGATGGTTGGCTGCATAATTGTAAGAACATCATATTGCACGATACTAATTCCTTACTAAAGGTAGATTGCAAATTTGAAATCACAAAAAATTGAAATTGAAATTTATTAAAGGTAAATTATGATAATTAGAATATGAAACTTGTTGCGAACAATAGTCCAATAAACCGACATAAAACAACGAACTGAATATCAGCTCTTGTGTCAGGTTGTGCCACTTTTCTGTAAATAAATTTCGTTTGGAACAATTGCATTTTTGCTCTTTACCAACAATATGAAAACCCGCCGGTACTTTCGGACCTGTATCCACTATCGGCGATACCTTCTCTACTTAGCTCCATCTTTAATCCCGTGGGGCTCTTGACCACTGTGCCCAGTAGTACTACTTAATTCATAGCGTGCGGGCGTCTGATGCAATATCCCCATTCTGGGGCCCACCGTCCCCAACAACTGCTGACGTCAATGCGTTGTATTTACATTTTTTGTAATGCTGACACTGGAAAAGTCCCGTTATATATTGTACATTACATTCTTTTGACAAATTAACCTTCCGTTAACACTAACCGCACATATATTTGGGATACTAATTCTTCAAAATGTCCAATCGGGACTAAACCCCAGGCTTAGCTGTCATTTTGAAAATTGTGGATTCCGGACCCAATGGTTTGTAAATGAGGATGATAATGGGACGATCTTGGGGCGGTTATAATATATGAAACCCAAAGTATATATTTTACAAATATTTCAGAGCATCAAAAATGGCATGATATATGCTGTGGCCACGATTCATTTTGCTGTCCTAATCAAATGTATTTTTGTGCGACTGTCCCGCAATGCATTGCGAAACGTTCAAAATCGTGCTCTCCGCAAATGGTACCAACGTGCATGATTTCTATTGCCAGGCTATCATGTTACATTTGGATTTGTAGATAACGATGATAACCGCTTCAGACGCAACCGAGCGGGCAGATTAAAGTTGAGAGAGTCATGTTTCAAAAGCACCTTAAAGGCAGTTTGCCCCGGTAACTCGGAGTATGGACACCTGGAACCTAGCGAAACATTAAGATAACGAACACCGAACAACCAGGGCTATGCTGTTTCCCTGGCCTAAGTAAACCCTCCCGACAATTTGAAATGAAATGCTGTGTTCGAGTTGACTTTACTCCAAAATAACGGCACACGCCGGCCACTTTCTCTATAAAATATTTCAGCCAAGGTCGATAAATTTTTATTAGGGAAGGGCGGCTTGAAAGTTTTTTTTTATGTTTCATAAAATTCATTCAGGCTCGGCCCTTTTCAGTAGGGTCGATGGAGTTACCGGAACCACACTTATGTTTCTGTTAGACCTTAGGAAACTTGGACATTTGTTCAAACATGTTTTAAATGGATGTTCTTTCTCCCTTTACACAATGCCTCCTTTGACGTCAGTTTGTTACCTGAGCACAGTCGGAGGCAATTGTGATATTATGATAATTTTCTATTCCAAAATATTTCGACCAACTGGCAATGTAGGGTATCTAACTGACAAAAACACAAAATGAAACAAATGGTTAGTAGAACTATCAATTCTTTATAGGATGATTACATTTTTTTTTTGACAATGCCAACTTTACTTCCAAAAATTTGCAGTTAAAACTAGAAACTGTATTTTTGTTTCGGTGAATATTAAACGAAATAGCTATAACTTACCTTCCCATGCACACTCCTGTGTTTAATAATAGGCGAAGCGGCCAAATATCTTGCATGGGCAGGATTGTCAAAAACTTCAGCCTAAAATGATAATAAACAACTTCAAGTTTATGTGATCTCAAGATTTAAAGGCTCAGTCAAGAATTGATAAACTGATGGATGTATGACCTCATGAAATTCGAACTCTTTTGCAACAGTAAGTTGACACCCTTATTAACCGCGGTAATGAAAGCTCGACCATTGTTAAAATGTCCTCTTCAGAAGTAAGCTATTCTCTTACAAACGTTGAAAAATGCCACCCAGAAAAAAAGCAGATGGATCAAGTTGACGCGCACGAACATCAGATTTCGTGCATTTGCGCTAAAAGCTCGATAAAGTTTTATTGCTGTTGTTCCCCCCATACATTTAAGCGATAGATGTTTTTATACGTAGAATAATTCGCTTACATATTTGGCCTTAAGTTTCTCAACGAGGAGCCTTGTGTGATCCATTGATTCTTTCAGATCATTGAGGTTTTTCTTGACGAAATTGTCGGAAGCAGTGCTGGTATTTTCTACGGAATCCGGATGTTTTTCATCAGTGGGTGCAGAACCAGAACAAGGAAAATGCCAATGTGGCGCGGTATTGGTCCCAGAGCCTGGCACCAGTGTTGCCATTAGGAACAGTACTGTCGTGTGAATGAAAGGTGTCTGCACATCTGAATGAAAAGAAACAAGATTTAAGCAAAATGCAACCGACCAAAAGTTATCCTGCCGATTAAATTCTAATCTGAAACTGATTAGAACTTTCGCGAAGCTTCCGCAATTAGCTGTAATGAAGCACCAAGACTACCTAGATCTGCTAGACAAGTTTTAAGTCACCCCCCCCCCCGGCAGGGACTATTACTTTTGTGTCAACAAGTTGTTTAAAAGTGGACACAAAAATACCTAATTTGCCGTTGATTTGATTCCTGCGTATACAAACACGCATTTTCCGTTTTAATTATTCTATATGATACTGTCGTACAGCAATATTGATTTTTTTTATAACCTGAATTTGTGGTACGATCTTTCAAATAGCGCGGATTTCCTACTCCCCATCACCGTCTCCGCCGTCATTATCTTCTTTATCGTTTGGCCAAACAGGTTTCTAACCATATACGAAATTGAAGTGGCTAACTACTTATAGGAACATAATTTCTTCTCGTGGAAAAATGCTCACACCACAGATGTATACATATAAAATTTATGCTGCGAAGTTGAACTTCCCATACCTCTTGCCATTTTGAATAATTTTGCAGATACATATACAATCCTTTCCAAATGCTCGTCTTTTCAATTTTTGTTAACAAATCTACATACAAGACCTTTTATATAAACACACTTTCCCCGGAAAATAGTTACTATTTTTAACCCGTGGGGAAAGGTACGGTACTCTTGCTGTTCTGATTTTGAATTCTTCCGTAAGGATTGATATCGAAGTGGGACTTAACGGACATCCTCCAGCGCCGCCCTCATAGGAATTGTTCGGGGGTGACGACACATTTCATTCAGGAAGATGGACGTCATTTCTATTGGATTGATGTCAAGAAGTACGGAGGTTAAAAAAGCGGGAACTGAAATATTTCTCGACCTGTTTATGCTTTGAAAAACGAGCCAAAGTCACAGTAATAACCGAAACGGACTCAAACAAATACCGTAAAAATTACCCTTGACCGGTACCTCAGATGGACACCAGTGACGGAAATAAGTGTCAAGCTATCGGAGTGCAGAGGATGGGTGGTGTTGTTTTCAGTATTTTCCTGCTTAAAAACCCTTTCTTTGTTTGAACGGAGAGGAAAATCATTGCATAGTTCTTTGTTTTAAGTAACTCTGCCGCACGACATGCGGTATCTGCGATGGCATTTTACTGCAACTTTTACGTTTTGACAATGCATTGGTATAGCGCGACAACAAATGTCGTGGACTCGCACAAGATCTTGTACATACACAAGGACACATTAGCACGGCTCACTAGATATGGCATTCATGTTAGCATAAGCCATGCATACATATATTCTATACGTACGTACGGCTCACAGGATCTTGCAAGCGTGTTTACATTTGCATGTGCGCACCACTGTCCATTCTCTTCATAAGATTATATATTTTATCATCGATACACCGTCAGACAAGCCGATTTCTAATGATATCGTGAGTTCTTACTACAATCACAACGTTAGGTATAGATAAAAAAAAAAACGAAAGGTCTTATAATATCCCAAAAACTTCCCAATTGGTGTCCTGTTTTGTGCTTGCAAGATATTGTCAGCACAACCCAACGGGGCAAGAAGGGGTTATCAAATTCACAAGGTTTACCGTTCGTTACATGGCATGACCTTAGATTTTACTTCAAATGTGCCCTTACAGGGAGGAATAACTCCATTAATTCTGGAGATGTATTGATCACTTGAAGCATTTGAGGACTACAGTTGCACCATGTGGCATTCTATATTTGTTCACAACCAAAAGGTAAGAAATAAAGGAATTTAAAGTGCTGTGTTGTTTTCGTGCTTTCTAAGAATCCTTTCTCTGTGGTTTCTTCTTTTATGGAAAGATATGAAAATATATTATCTGAACCACTTAATCATTTGCTGTGAATTATCCATAATTATGACACTCCAATTCCAAAATATATATTTCCGCACACCATAAAGCCTGTAATTTACCACTTCGACTCATCCAAATTATCCATGATAGCCTAATGGTCGATGACATAGAAATATCCTGTAGGTGACGGACATAAGTTTGAGTTTTCATGCATACACTGCACTGTAAGTTGTCTTGCCGTGTAGCAAGTTTTTTTTTTTTTTTTAGAATAAAAATGCCATTTTAGATGTTCAGGTCAGTTCAGCTCGGCATTACGAGCCCCTAATGCGTCGTGTATATGATGATGATGATGATGATGATGATGATGATGATGATGATGATGATGATTTGTTGGAACACCGTTTTCAGACTTTATCAAGTACAGCTCCAACATCTACATAGAAGAAGCCATGATCACTTGAAAACAATTTTTTTCCTGGAAGCCGTTACGCACAATAGCAACACCATACTTGTTCTATCCATAAATATTTCAGTTTATTATGTGAAAATTAGAATTCCATAAAAACAAGGGATGAACCAAATCATCTGCTGCACCTTTACATCCATCACATTAAAGATATGATATTCCTCAACATACATTTTTCTTGATATCAACGTGTAAATGCTTTGAATTTTAAGAGCAATGCGTAGAAATTATACCTTTTTAAACTTTACCGGTCTAACACTGTGGATCTCTCGGTCACCCTGCATGGACACAGAGTGACATTGTTATGAATATTGTAAAGAAATGATATATTATTATAGTTGAAAAGTTTATTCATGTACGATTTCAACCAACGACCATCGTACATTTAAACCAACATATCCAAACTATATTTTTCAGAACATTGTGTAAGAGTTTGGAACAGTTTGGTCATGCCACATTTACTTTCCGTCGGAGAATAAAGCAGCTGGACAAAAATGTTTACAGAAGACATGTCTTTTATTATTCACACGTCATGCGACGGTAACTTCAAATGGGCCACTTGCGGGCATTCTAGATACAGTTTACCTTGAAGAAGCTGAGGTCGATGGGTGAGCTATTATATTAAGAATCGCCTTAAAATAGGAATATTGAATCGATTTCAGAATATATGGAAAACGGAATGCAAAGTAACACTTCTTCAATATGCTGTGTCCAAAGTCGAATCCTATTATGCGCTGGTATCTGGGAAACGTGCCAGACATATAATTTCGCGATTTGATTAAATATCCTTTTGGCCTGATTTGATATGATTGTATTTGTGTCTTTTTGCCCAGAACCACTTCCTAGTAGTCAATATCCTATTCCGCAGTTCGAACTCTTTACTCTCCATAAGCTAACCTGTCCCTGTCTAACCTGTATATATATGAAATAACTATTGTCTATATTGCACACGTTCCTCTGTATTTTGAGTAAAGTCTCTACAAGTCTGCGAAAAGAGAATTTCCATGTATTGATATGAAGAGTATTCTTCGTCTTTTTCCCTAGCTAGTATATCTGCCAATAAGTATCATTTGGTATTCTACGACACTATGAGACCTGTTCCATTCAGCTACACTTTAAATAGCTACTATTATGAAGCATTGTCATATGGCTGGTAGGAATTAGCCAATCATAAGGCTCAAAAAGTGTTGATTATACCCCAAAACCATTGATTATGAAAAAGAATGTATTATGAAACTTGATAATGCATCTTTTTTGGGCTGACCTTCACCCTCAATAATCGCAAAAAGGGCCCGGAAAAAGAGTGAATTAAGTAAAACCTATAATCCACTCTTTCCGAATTAACCCTTTCAATGTCTAACGATAAAAGTTGAAAGGATTTACCTGAATTTCCATGATAAAAACATTCCATTCAAGTACCAGCACGCATTATACTATCAGCCACAAAACTTCTCCGGGTCAGTAGTCTTGATGCAGTAGCATATCATGAACGCAAAGCAAACTTTGATTGTGAAATTGTGAAAACACTACAAATAAAAACCAACATACCTCCCAGTACTGCCGGTGCCGTCATTTCTTTGGAAAAATAATTGCTGAGTTGCAATATTATCAAGTTCAATTAGAGGCACGTCATCTTCTATTTTGTGGCAGCTAGCAGATTCACGAACTACCTGAACGCCTGAGCGAAATCACGAATGAAGTGACTCAGAAGTGAAATGACACTGTCGCACGTGTGTGTAAGAATTTGATTACGTAACTGACAGATAATACGCTTTCAATCATGAAATCACTGATCCGACCTAAACACAAATGACCATTCCTACCAGCCAATGACAAATGTGTTATAACATGAAAGGAGACAATTATGGCTATTACAACTGTCTCGTGGCTTCGCCACTCGACAGTTATAAGCCATAATAGTCTCCTTTCATGTTATAACTCTCACATCTTCGGCAAAATTCAATATTATAGAAATATTAAACTTTACCGAAGTCTTCACTGGGAGTGCTATTGCATCATGCAACAGGTTCAAAACATCAACATTGTCATGTGCTTTCTATGTCTCCATTATCAGTTCTGCACTATTTTGACCTATTAGATGTGGTTTCAATCTAATGATGTAATGTTCAAATTCATTGTGCTTTGTTAATTCTTGTTCTAGGCTGTTGAATGTATCACTAGCACTCCCATCGACACACAGCTGTAATGTCCCCTTATTTCATAATGCAATTAATAGGATAAAATTAAATCTATTAGTTACAAAAATCTGACTCCTTGTGTCAGTGTTTGTAGGAACATATAATACTGAGTAACATTAGGACCAACAACATCAGACAATTTTCCTCTACATGTCAATTCAGGGATTGCATTTTGTCATCCGCCACACTTTATCTGCCTCGAAATACATCTCTCATTTGAGTGAAAAAGGTACGGCATGTCCATATCCTTAAATGAATTCTCAGGTTTGCTCAATCAGCAGCTCAAGATGGTTTGACATTTTAAGGGAAAACAGCTTCGGAGATAAGATTTTGTAAATTCCTACCAAGGATTTTCAAGCAGTCCTAAAACGACTTTATCACTGACTTTACTGCAAAGCTTTGTTGGAAGTCTCAATATAATTTTCATTGAATTCACTTGTACCATGGCGAAACAAGCAGTCGTTCCATTTCACGTGGCGCAAACAAAATACTGTGCCCCAAGGAAAGCTGTCTTTAAGTCTCCGCTGTGCGATCACACACACACACACACACACACACACACACACACACACACACACACACACACACACACACACAAACACACACACACACACACAGAGAGAGAGAGAGAGAGAGAGAGAGAGAGAGAGAGAGAAAGACAGATGGACATATATATTACGAACCAAAATAGTATGTGTTTGTGCTGCTTACCAATTTGTCCATACTCAACAACCATATTTGCCAGCTCAAATATTTCTCCATTTGAAAAAAAAATAAAAATCGAGTTTATGTTAAAGCGGACCCGCAATTTTGGGGAATGGGGGAAATGAATGCCTATTTTTAGAGAAAAAAAGAGATCCATCGATGTAAGTGATGGCATAGACTTTTTTCGTTCTCACACCATGGGTGTCTCGTGCCGATTCACTCAAGCGATGTGGCAACGTGACGGCTCACGGTTGAATGCGATTCCCAATTGTTTGGGACCATCCACTTCAACAAACAAAAAAGTACACGTTTGTCGAGCTGCAAAAACTGGCTGAAGCTTTTGTTTATTGTTCTAAAAAAATATGAAGAAACTTTTGGTAGTCACAAAGATCAGATATTTATCTTCATGGAAATAGAAAAAAAGGTTATTTCATTACATGTATGAGCGACGATATTAGCACTCTCCATTGTCGAAATCCCTGTGCTCCCTTAAATTACCACGCAAAGAATCAGCACGTAAAAGATATGTGTGTCAGCCACAATTAGCCTTTTCCCATCGCCACGTGACTAATAAGTTATTTAAAAGTACCGCACGCAAATAAAGTGTCGATTTTGTTTATTCTTTTTCCAGGTCCATTGTATATTTCAGTTTCGACAGTTGCTGATAAATTTGAAAATACTTGGAACGTAATCGTCATTTAATCGAAATATACACGTGGCATTTGTAGTTCAGAATACTGTAATCATTTTAAAGACCATCCCCAACCTATGTCCGGCGTCTTTTTTACAGTGTCATTCAATATCCTGGCATGACCACAATCCGGGTACAGATCTTGTAAACTTGCTTTGTACCAGTATTATCAAGAGATATTTGTTTTACCACAATCCGGGTACAGATCTTGTAAACTTGCTTTGTACCAGTATTATCAAGAGATATTTGTTTTACCACAAACCGGGTACAGATCTTGTAAACTTGCTTTGTACCTGTATTATCAAGAGATATTTGTTTTAACCAAATGTGATGTATTGTTTTCATTTCTCTTTTTAAAAAATGATGTCCAGCTACCGGCAGGTAACATTTGATTCAAAAGAATTTATACCTTTTTCAGGAAGTATTGTCAGGTAAGGAAATCGTTTATAACGAACATTTGGTCACTTTAATTGCACATAAAATTGATACCAGAATTAATATTATAAAGCAGAGCCATGGACAGGAAAGCTGTAATAACAATTAGGGTTATAATGGTCTCTGCAGTGGCAAATAAACTTCGGGTACATTACTAGGACAAACACAAGACCCGAATAAAACACTGGCACCAAGGTACCCGTTGAGAAATGCTTCTCTTGGAGAGAGGGTTGTTTTGTCAAAAATAATGCCCCAAAATTGAAACTCTGCAACTGGTCATTCGTGAAAATGGTGATGAGTTTGAACAATACAATGACGTTACCAATGGATTTTAAAAGTAAGTAAAGAACGCAATCCATATAAATTTTGGTCTTTAGTAGGTTCAGTTGTACTCAAACTGAATGCCAAAGTCCCTAACTCAAGCAATCAACCTAAGCGGAATATGTGCTCACTTAGGATCGGTTTTATTAAAACAGGAAACAAAGGCTGCCAAAATCCCTAACTCAAGCAATCAACCTAAACGGAATATGTGCTCATTTAGGATCGGTTTTATCAAAACAGGAAACAAAGGCTCCTAAATCAAGCTACATGGTGTATGTATGTATATGTATATATGAGGGATTCCAAAATTAAAGGAAACTTAGTTTTCCAGGCTTCTACCAAAATTCTGTAAGCAGCTGCGTTTCTTTTAACAAATAAAATACATCTATGTGCAGAACCTGCCTGTGCAAAAAATTGACAGCTCCTGGGTGCTGGTATATCGGGTCCATTCGGTGCAATATAGATCAACTGTGTTTCAAGTTTCACATTTTTTTGGATTAATGTTAATGCATTCCAATGAAGTCAAGTTTGCTGTTATGTTTAAGCCAACGAAGTGGCCCCATTAAAATCTGGCTTCCAGAGTATCAACAAACTTAAAGTATCGGTGTCGTGGAAATGAGATCCAGTTTATCGTATCAATGATAATAGTGTCCCCGATTCTACCAATTACAACGGAATTATACATGACGCACTTACTTGTTTGGTAAGATGTGAACTGAGCTGCAAAAGATGTTTGAGATAAAGATCCAGGCCCACTGGATTTAATAACTAGGCCGATCTAACAGTTGAGAAAGTTGAGTTTTTTCTTCAGGAAAGTCTCGTAATTTATAATGCGGGATGACAGAATTGCTTTTATTTTATTTGTGATTTAGAAACATATCTGTTTGATATTAGATTTAGTTTTATGATCGCATGAATTTAATTATATGGAAGAGTAATAATGTGCCGTTGCACAGATTCATTTCAATAATTCATAAACCTACTGCTTTCTCATGGATGAGAATATTATAAGCCCAGTAGGAGTTCCACTCTCAAAACTGTTCTTATGTTATCTCGCATATGTATCGGATGAATAAAATTACTACTTCTGCTACTACTACTACTACTACTACTACTACTACTACTACTACTACTACTACTACTACTACTACTACTACTACTACTACTACTACTACTACTACTACTACTACTTCTACTACTACTACTACTGCTACTACTATTTTCTACTATTTTACTGCTGCTACAGGACAAAATGGATTTCAAGAGGCTTTGAAATGTGCACTTGAGTTCTGAGGTCAAGGGATAGAGAATTTCCTCCAATCGGACTAGCCGGTGTAAAAAATATTATAAATAGAGTGGTCCATACGACTTTAATCAACACAAAAATTCAGACTTTGTATCACAGCGACGTTACAGTTCATCAAAACCAAGGATTTGTCGAAATGGGTTTATATGGCCAACGAAAATCATCCCTCACCCCCCCCCCCCCCGTATTAAATCCTGGACGAAAACCCAGAATCGAGAAAAAGACCAAAGAAACTGAACAAACGTGTCGTTAAACTTGTGACTTCGTTTACAACTGACTTATGGCTGTGCGTTATCTCACTTTTTGAACAGGCTGTTTACAGCCGCTGATAGCCGGTCTGCTTGTTATAGCCAATGTAATTGTAAAAAAAGGGAATACAAATGCATGTTTCTTCATTTTGTCCTTTTAAATTGTAACCAAACGTAAGTTTATTTATGGCTCTCTGTTGACAAAACAGCGTGGACTAAAGACAAAATGAGCACCATATGGTAACATTAAACGGTTTGTCTGACGTGAGTGTAAAAAAATCCTGGTGGTATACATATACGTGTAATTGACTGCTGATGACATATTATGGCCTGTTGTATTTCTGGTCTATCACATTTATGTAGAAGTCTGCGCTGTTGTCCCTAATTTGCATTATTTAAAGTTTACTGATAGAGCCACGAATTGTTCAGGGATTTGTAACTTTAGTAGTGGTTTGAGAGCTTAGTTTTGGATTTGGACAAAACCTGAGTTATTATAGTATTGATTATTCATATAACCTCAAAGCTAATCTTATTTTATTGTTGTTTTTTTGTTTTGTTTTGTTATGTTTTTTTTTTTTTGGGGGGGGGGGGATAACACTACTACCTGACAGAGTTTAGTACTGTGTTCAAACGTCAGCTGCAATTTTCAGCCGTGCCTATATCGTAACTGTTGCATTGCATTTGCATCTTTTTGTCCAGAGCCACATCCCGGTAGTCATTACCCTATCCCGCAGTCCGAATTACGCATATATTTTATGTTCGGAACGAGCGGGACTCGAACCTGCAACCTTTGGCACCAGTCGCCTAGCTGAAATGGGAAACGCACATTTCCACTCGACCAAATCCCCATTCTTAAAAAGAATGGTTCAATGGAGGTATGTATGTGCGAGTGCCATATCAACACGGTTATGCAGTATATTAACTGGGTCGGCATTTATTTCCAGAATCGGGGACTTAAATCCGCAAGCATTAAGGAAATGCCGAATATATATATTTTATGTTCGGAACGAGCGGGACTCGAACCTGCAACCTTTGGCACCAGTCGCCTAGCTGAAATGGGAACCGCACATATCCCCATTATGTTGATATGCGCTGACCTGAATATACCCTATATATGTACACGTTCGATGAATTCTAAACTGTTGATGATCATTTTGTGCTTTGGTTGACTCATAACCACCAATCAGGTTTGAAAGTTTATCTTGTTTTGGAAGTAACATGTGGCTTTTGTAAACTTAATTTTTCTTTGGTCCCGTATTTTACAAGTTAAACCTTTTACATCCCCCCACTCCCACCCCACCCCACCCACACACACAGGGATCTGTCTCTTGTTGTTATTATTTTTTTCATTCTACCATCAAATTGTGGGAGTTTATACCAGTGGGTACTCGAATATCGGAAAATTGATCATAAACTAAAAGAGGATCAGAATTCCATCTCCAAAATAATATTTTGGTGATAGCTATTTCAGGATATTTCATGTTTACATGAAGACGGGCTGCACCCTATTAAAATTTTAAGCATTACTTATCAAAAATATTTATTGGAACTCCTTTTACTGTTTGTTTGCTTTTCATATTCAAGGATATTTTGAAATACGTTGGAATTCCCCCATTAAGACCACACGAGGGACTTACAAAATGGGGGATATAATTAGAACTAAACACTAAGAGGCATCAGTGATTGTACTTGGTCGAATGTGATAGAATATACACTTGCGAAACACAACAAAGCTCCCTGCTTTTGCGCCATTACCTGTCATAAGTCAGCAAGGATCCACATAAAACACCAATGGCCTTTCCGCAATAGCTTGTCACAAGTCAGGAAAGAAATTGAATTTGCTTGAATAAAATTGCGTAATTTAGATTTTCCTGGCTGCTTGAGTGTGTGGATGATGCACAAACACAAAATTTAAGTACATAAGGCTCTGGTAAATTTTCCTTGTTTCCTAAGAAATTCAACTTTTGGAAACCGTATACAATGTTGGTACCTGTGAATAGTTGTCATGCAATGGACATAAAAATATCTGATATTGCGGCACGATTTTATGATGGTAATGGCTTAGATTATTTAATTCCCGTTGTAATCGTGAGGCTAACGATTGTAAACGTTTCCTTTAATGCTTAAGCAATCGTGTTTCTGCTTTACGAGGTGGGGTGATGTGAACTGTGTCAAAGCCTTTGTAAGGCTACAATAATACAATAATATAATGCTTTCAATCTAAATTTCCTCATGTATTATAAAAAAAATTCTACTTACGGCGATAACATTGTGAGGTAATGTTGCAACAGGTGTTGATTACACAGGTCGGGAATGTGACTCTCGTCACAGCGGGGTGTGTCTCTTACTTGATTCTCAATAAGTGGCTGGAACTGACTCAATAGAACACCAGAGAAAAATACCAAACATTTAGGGCAACGCAGAATGCCATCATGTCATGGAGAGGTAACTCTTTCATCTTCATTCCCGGATCGAGAACCGGTCCCGGTTCGCGAAGGTGAAAGACGAGCGTGTTGCCGCTAAGACAACCGTGTAGCTGTGGATTATGTCAACCGAGTTGACACAATGCAACTTCAAGCTAGATATCTCCAATCGCAAGCGATCACTGAAAAGAAGCCTCCAGCCCGCACTCCTACTTTGGTGATTCCGCCTTCTCACAGTCATGCCTGGTTGAAAATTTTCAAATGGTCAGAATTCTGTGACTGATGACCTTTATTTTGAGCTCAACGTCACTAAAATTGCATGGAAATTGACCTAGTTGCGGCCATATGAAAATCTTCACATGGCCTAACGACCTTGAACTTTCACCTGAACAGATCAAACGTATAGTACGTAAAGGTGCATCGCTACATTTTGAGCAGAACATGATTAAGATCGGATCATAACTGACCAAGTTATGTCTAAATAAAATAGCCCAAATCTTCAAGTGGCCAGGTAACCTTGACATTTGACCATGAGACGTTATATGTAGATTGCTTACTTAAGCCTTGAGTGTAGTTATGCAGCAAATTAAACGTCGTGCAAATCTATTCATAAATTTGGGAGACATACACACCAAAATAGGTTTCCCTTAAGTAGGTCATGGTGAAGGCACAATTAGGTCAAGATCATAAATTTAATCTATTGAAAAAAAGGATATTCAATGAAGATTCAGGATTGGCCTTTAGTATTCCAAAGATCATCAGCAGCTCAGAATTACAACCTTCCAATTATTGCCAAAAAAAAAAAAAAAAAAAAAAAAAAAAAGGGAAAGGTCGTGACCCTGAAAATGTAGGTTAAGGCGACAAATCAAACGCCAGGTGCAAAGCTTGAGTACACAATTTTAAGTGTAACCCTGCTTTAATGACGACTAGCAGGCCGCAGCCGTTTCTGACATTTCACAAGTATGATGTCTTCACTAAAACACCGCCCTTGTTTTAGAACATCCACATGACCTTGATTTTTAAACTTGACGGCATATATTAGAGTAGTTTTTGTGTGTGCACTGAGTCTAGATACCCACGGAGATCAACATCACTTGAATTGGTTGATGACTGTTTGAGTTACACAAAAAAGGCCCAGATAATTGTTAGTATGGGCTACTGATTGGAGACAAGTTGGTCAAGGGCACTAATCAAATATCAGGGGCGTGACTTCAGTAATAGTTACACACTGATGCAATCACACGACGGCTGGCTTTAATGTTTCGGAGATTTCGGTCGTTCAAAACAACAACAACAACAACACAAAAAAAAAAAAAAAAAAAAAAAAAAAAAAAAAAACTGCCAAAGTTTTCTTCATATAGACATGTGATCTTTATGAACGACTGGTATCTTGAAAAAAAGTGGTTTGTTTTTCGCATCTTTTAATTTAAGAACATTCATCAAGTTCGCATTTAATTGAAAAAATAGAATTATATATATATATATATATATATATATATATATATATATATATATATATATATATATATATATATATATATATATATATATATATATATATATATATATACATTTTTTGGACAGTTTGATACTTTAATCACCTGATCCCCAAAACTCAGATGTAAGAACCAGAATAATTATGGAAGATTGAGCTGCCATGTTATGTTTACATTGAAAACTTTCTGCATTTCTGACCAGATGGGCTTCTTTGTATGGGTACGACAATGAACCATGTTGTGTTAACACAGTCATAAGTCCACGGCCCGGAGCAACCCGAGGAGCCCACGATCAGGATCGTAGGAAACCATTAGCCATGAAGAGAGGAATGGGCTACTTCAGCCTTATCACTACCATTAATCTGAATACTTTGAACCTCGGTATTTGTGTAAAAATAGGTTAGCCTATTTTGCTAACCATTTTCCAAGTTACTCGTATGTTTGGTGCGAACCCACATAAAAACACGCAAAGTGTGGCGACATTTGGTAGTCTCAAGTTAGAAGAAAATAGTGTTCAGTTACGAACTAAGCTTTTTTGAATGACATCACAGAATTATAATCTGTGTGTTTGTTTGTTAATTTTTATTATGCCTCCGCGAAAGGAAAAAAATTAAAATACATATGAATCGTACATCGAAAATAGTAGTGTGAGGGGCAACGCCTCAAGGCAATTGAAACATTTGTGATAAGGAAGCAATGGGAAACACCTGATGTAGCAAAAAACCCATATAAATAGTTTCGCCCTCCCCCCCCAAAAAATAACCTGACGTCGCCCCAGACATGTCTAGACAGGGTTTGTGACGCAGAAGGGGCTTATAGTTAGACAGCAGTAGCTCAAGAAAAGCAGAGCAAAAGTTTATTAACTTACTTACTTACCTACTCACTCACTCATTCATTCATTCATTCATTCATTCATTCATTCATTCATTCATTCATTCATTCATTCATTCATTATTTCATTCATTTATTTGAATATATTTATACAGGGTAACCCGTTCAGCAGAGTAGTTTTTCCACGGGGCCCTGTATGATATACAACTATATACATTGAAATAAGGATAAAAGTAGCAGTAAAGACAAACATTGAAAAGTACAAAGTAGCATTTGAGCATCAGTAAAATAAAAGTAATTAAAATGTACAAAGAGGCATTAAAACATCACTTGTTAAAACAGTGCTTCTGGTATTCCAACTTAAAATCGTAAACACTTGACACTGTTTTAAGAAAATAGGCAAACTATTCCATATCGTAGCACCATCGTACAGCAAAGGGATGTTTAAAAGTGAGATGCAAGGCAATATTTCAAACATTCAATTCATTAAAGGTATACCTTCAGACAAGGAACAAGCCCGTTTTGTAGATCCGAACACAAGAAACTTGATTGTATTTTACGATCTGATGATATTAGCAAGGAAGAAAGAATGACAGATTTATTCACCAAAGGAAGACACCCCGGTAATTTGAGTGCAAATGTACTCGTGCAAAATTTCTGCTAGCCACGCACGGTGACCATGCCTCGAAATTGTCTATCATTCGAGCGGTTACCAAAAATCAGAGCCGTCGGAGAGATCTTTACTTGTCGAAAAGTCGATCGTCCATGTACGGAAGCCTATAAGGACCCCCCCCCCAAATAAACTAAAAAATTTTGACTTTAAATCTAGAAATTTCGAGATTTAAATGTTAAAAGATTTAAATAATAATAACAATAATGATAATGATAATAATAATAATGATAATGATAATGATGATAATAATAATGATAATAATAATAATAACAATAACAATAACAATAATAATAATAATAATAATAATAATAATAATAATAATAATAATAATAATAATAATAACAACAATCATAATTTAATCATGCTTAGCATGGGCAAGATCTCGCTGTAATTTGGATACAGACAAGGGGTTAACTTGCTCCAATAAGAGGGAGGTCACATCAAGTTGAGTATTTAATTTTTTTACAGATACACTGGAAAAATTTCAAATTTTAGATAATAAAGAAGAAACATCAGCAGAAGTGGAAAGGACTGGTTGAGTTGAGGATGTGGACTGGCGTTTGATATAGGGTTACAGTTTAAAATGACAAGAGATACCAAGACATCAAGATTTCAGTGTAATGATTTGAACAGGGAGAATGATTTCGTATGGATACAGATGATCACCAGAGTCAGTAGGAAAGTTTATATGGGGGGGGGGGGGGGGGGTTAATTTAGATCAAGAGGTAATGAAGCATCTTCCATTTTGCAAATAAAAGGCTATTGGGAAGCGACCATGTGCGGACAGCTTTCGCTTACAATTACGACCTATACCAAATTGGTCTTTATGAAACAACTGAAGACAGAAATGCAACTAGGGCTGTTTGTCATACTTAAGACAGGTTGCCGAAAGGAACAAGAAGATGTATACATGATTCAAATGACAACCACCCAATAAGGTTATTGGAAGATATGTTTATGATGGACGAGCTTATCTTGGAACCAACAAGGGTAACTTTAACGACGTCTAAAAGGATAGATTTGATATTGACAAACTCTGCTGATAAACATTCATGCACAGGGGTCTACGAATGTGGAATCAGTGACCATTTCCTTATTTATACAAATATAACGGCTCGGCTCAAGAAATATGAAAGTAAAACGGTAAAAATACGTAGTTATAATAATTTTGACAGGGATCGTTTTCTGTCTGATCTGACTGAAAGTGATGTTTTAAATGATGTTCACAAAGAGGCAGATACAGAAAAAGCATGGTATACTTGGCGATTAGAATTTGATCGAATTTGTAATAAGCAAGTCCCAATTCGAAGCATAAGAGTGAAAAGTCGATGGAACCCGTGGATGTCACGTGATATTTTGAAATTGATTTACCAGCGCGAGTACCTGCATAAAAGAGCACTAAAAGAGCAAAGCTCGAGTTTATGGGATGAATATCGCAAACTTCGAAATTTGGTTAATGAAAACATAAAAAAGGCCAAAAAGGTGTATTATGATTCGGCAGTTACTCAAGCTAAAAACCAAAAGGAAATGTGGTCTTTATTGAAACATCTTATACCATCAAAGAAACGTGACATCCATGTTCCTCCCGACCTTACGCCAGATTCGTTTAACATGTATTTTACAAATATTGGCATTGAATTAGCTCGGAAACTCGACAAAGAGTTCCAAGAGAATTTGTCTGATTCAAAATGTTATCACACTCAGCAACGACATATATTCAGCCCTATTACGAATGACTATGTACTCTCACTAAAATGCTTGCTTTACCTGAAAAAAGTAAATTAGATGTTATGGGTATGGATACAAAACTACTATCAATAGCCGCCTCGATTGTTTCGTCAATGTTGACACATATATTTAATTTGTCTCTTAGTACTGGGGTTGTACCTACTGACTGGAAGCTTGCAAGAGTTGTACCCATTTACAAAGATAAGGGAAGTCGACACGATCAGGCAAATTATCGACCAATTTCGGTCCTTTCGCATATAAGTTGGATTCTAGACAGTCATGTACAATGTTTTTTAATGAAATTTCTCATTGATAATAAGCTTATAACAAAGGAAAATCAGTATTTTTGAAATTCCATTCGACCCAAACTGCGTTGCACACCATGGAAGATGACTGGCCAGAACGCCAAGATGAAGGTCAAATCACTATTACGGCGTTTCTGGATCTCCAAAAATGTTTTGACACCATAAATTATGATATCTTATTACATAAATTGAAAAGTTATGGTGTACATGATAAGGAACATTCCTGGTTTAATTCTTACCTTCAAGGTAGATCACAAGTCGTATCTGTCAATGGAAAAGTTAGTAAAAAAGCAAAGTACGCATTGGCGTCCCTCAGGGATCTTCCTTAGGGCCCACTCTGTTTCTGATTTTTATTAATGATTTGCCTCTAAGTCTTACAAATTGTAAATGTCACATGTTCGCTGATGACACCACTGTGTGCGCCAGAAGTCCATCTTTTCAGGAAGCACAACAAAACTTAATTACTGATCTCAATGAGGTATACAAATGTTATTGTGAGAACAAACTCACCATGAATGTTGAGAAATCAGGGGTTATGGCTATAGGGACAGAAAGAAGACTAAAAGATCAAGAACTATGTGTTACTGTAAATGATCGCCTTTTGAGGCAAGAAAAGGTGGTAAAATTACTTGGAGTCCAAGTAGACGCAAACCTCAAATGGGATGTGCACGTGAGAGAAATAGTCAATAAACTGTCCCCTAAGATAGGACTATTAAGTAGGCTCAAGCATATATTACCCACAAATTTACTTGATGTTATTTACAAAAGCATAATACAGCCGATTTTTGACTATTGTGATACGGTCTGGGGAAACTGCAATAAACAGCAACAGGGTCTGCTTCAAAGGCTACAAATTAGAGCCGCAAGAATCATTACAGGCAACTTTGATTACTACACAAGATCACAAGAATTAATAGATAAGATGGGATGGAAGAGCCTTGCTGAGCGGAGATCCATCCATACGGCGACCCTAGTGTACAAGTGTTTAAATGGTCAAGCCCCAGAGTGTCTCACAAACAGTTCCGTTACAGCAACAGTATTCATGACCACAATACCCGTAACGCACGTGCTGGTAATCTACAGGTTCCCCGACCACACAATGAGAAGTTTAAACAGTCCCTTACTTTTAACGGCCCAGTGACCTGGAACAAACTTCCAGGTCAGGTGCGAGTGGCGGAGTCAGTACAGACATTTAAAAGGGCCCTAAAGAAATTGTGAAGGTGTATGTGCCGCTGTGGTTAATGAGTTATAACGATGTCTTTTTAGTACCTAGTCATGCATTTTAATACCTAGTCTTTTTTACCTTTTTAGTAGTTTTGTCCACATTCTTAGTTTTTAGCCTTTTTTATCTCTGTCAGCTAGTTTTAGTTCATGCTTCTATTTACTCGGTAGTTGATTATAATTTTAGTCTACTTGGTTACTACATATGTTTTAGAAACATTTTTTAGTCTACTTTTTTTTTCTTCAGCTTTTACTTCAATTACTATGTTCCATTTGTTTATATTTGCATGATTGTGTTTTTTATGATATCTATGGTACTGTAACTGGGCCCCAAGGCAGAACAACCACTGGTTGATTGGACTACCCAGTCTAAATATGTTCCAATAAATAAATAAATAATAAATCTGCAAGAGTGCATTTTGAAAGTTCCGTGTTACTTAGCAATACAAAATCAGTTTTGTCGTGGGTGACTGCCAAATGCGTGGCTTCAAGTTTATATTGAGTCATTAAGTTTAGCTTTGGATGTGGTATAGGCAATGGTCAGTGCTTCATAGATGGGAAAAGAGCGCATGGCGTCTAGCTAAGGGAATTACAGTAACTATATGAAAAACTATGTTGTCAGGAATAAACACAGTATGCAAGTGTCTATAGTAAGCTGTGGGCTTTGTTCTCCGACTCATAGTTATAGTGGAGGAAGAGTGTGTTTATAATGTTCCAGATTCATAAATATCACAAAAACGATGTAGGCCTACTTTACTCTTTTGCTGTAAACTTGTCTTACTGACAAGTCGGGAGAACTAAAAGGTGATAGGCCTAACACATCGGGAGAACTAAAAGGTGATAGGCCTAACAGATATTTTTTTATTTTTGGCAGAAGTAATGAAATTTTTGTTTTGGGTGGTTAGGCCTATACAATTTGGAAAAGAACTAGTGTCTGCAGTTAATGATGAATATTTCTAAGGTTGAGAGGACCGGTTTAAAACCACCAGTTGCCTTTTATGGGTGACTGCCTGTCTCAAGTCAGGAGTGAAATTTGCTTCTTCACTTTGGTATTGGAAGAAAAATGTTGATGCTTTGGCAATTCTGGAACCTCTTTGCTGTCATTGTTGGGTTTGGAATTAATGAATATGGATCATGTTTTTCTGTACTGAATATTTTTCATTGGGTCAGTCGGACTAATGAACCCAGCTGGAAAAAAATTGACAATTTTCCGTAATGCATCTTGCAAGCAGGAGTGACAAGAATCATGGGCAGTTTACCCTCATTAGCATTACGGCTAGCAGTTTGCAGTGTCTGAACGTCCCACTGTGTTAGACGAAGAGAAGAGTACACAATGTGGAGCAAATAACTTGATTTAACATGAAGTTTCGCAAAAATAAGCAGGGGTTCCATGATTAAAACTTTTGACCGGATTTGAGAAACATATGTATAGAGTCCTCGTGTAACCTTCGTAAGCTTGTTAAAACTGCGTCTATTTTCTTGCAGTCGAGCATGTGTTTTGTTTAGAAGGGTTCAACTATTTTCAAGTACCTCAAATATTTGCAGTTGATCTTGCTTTTAATAACAGAAAACTTTTCTCAGTTTATTCAAGTCTCTTTACTGAAAGTTCCAAACAAGAATTTCAAGACGGGTGTCATAAATCCAAGTATAGCACGCTTTGGTCGTCTTGGTCTATTAAATCTGTTTTTACCAGTCAACTATATATACAATAGGACAGGACAAGAATAGAAGATTCCAATCCCTTGCTGTAGAGGGCAATACAGCCATTTCAGGGCCAGGGTTGTGTGTTCCCATAACTTTCTATTGTAATTTAAAAAAAAAAAAAATTAAAAACCTATTGCAAACAGAGACATCATATTTTCCACCCCAAAAACTATTTATACAGCTGGAACATTCATGGAAATTATATAACCACAGCTTCAATGGTGACCATTTTATTATGCGTTATTTTAACATATAAACCAATGGGAATACACGAATCTGGCCCTGATAAATGTTTGTGTATTCAGTTGTGTATTGAGGTTAATATGCACTGTATGGCAAATTGTGACCTCTCCTGTTGGAAAAGAGCGTGTTGCAATTGCCAATATTCATGCTAAATTTGATGAAACTCAGCTGATGTAATTTCAGCTGTGTGGTTGGCTAAAACAGCAAAGTGTAGCTGCTCTCTTTGGCCCATTTTACTCCGTTTATGAAACAGCAGGTTTTGAAAAGCAGAACTGACTGTAATCAGTACTGACTTAAGAGCTCATATCTGCCGTTGGTATGGAGCCACGTTGACAGTGGGGGTGGGAAGAGGGTTATAATATATGAAACCAAAAGTACATATTTTGCAATTATTTTAGAGCATCAATAATGATATGTATGCTGTGGCCGCAATTCATTTTGATATCCAAATCAAGTGTACTTTTGTGATACTCATCAGGATCCTAAATTCTGGGTTTATAGCTTCATTACGCTGATTCATATTTCGCGCCATTATGACGTCGTAACCATGTCGCAAGCTCTGGCTGTCAACCAAACACCAGGGATACAGGTAGTCTTTCAGCATTTTGAGTTTGATCCCAGCCATATAGTCATTGTCAACAGCAAGCTCCATAAGTGTATCCATAACATTTCTATGAAGACCAACATTTTTAAAAGAGACTCACTCATTAAGCCTGATCACCACATCGTAATCAACTACTACAGTCCAATAGAATCACCAACAAAGGTATAGCTTTCAGGTCTTCTGATATCCCCAGAGCTTTAACCATCTCACTTTCAAGATGCTGTTTATCTGTTTCACTATCCTGCTCCTCTCTACCGCCCTCTTCTCCAAACAAAATGTTGATCCTGTCCCCGAACCAGGGTCATTCCAGTTCAACCCCATAGAGGGTAAGTGATTAAACGCCCCACAGTACCTGAACCCCTTCCCTGCCAACGTCTTCTCACCTTTCAAACCATCCCGGACTCGTCACTCTTTTACTATTGAACAACAGAATCAATAAATGGAAACACTCAGGAAAACTCTCCCATACATCAGCTTGGTTCTGTCAGCTATTTCTCACAATACAGAGTTAACTCCGGGCCCTGAACATACCTCGTACAGTCTCCAGTCAGTTTAACCTTGTGGCACATGTGACCATCCTGTCACCTGGGACGACCAGGGTGAAGTAATTATGGTCCTACATTCTTAGTCTCCGCTGTGACTCAGTGGGCATCTCCCCACTAAAAGAGAATGGCCCAACCATAACAGATGATCAGCGGAAATCAGAAATTTTAAATAACCAATTCTATTCAGTATTCAACAAAGATGATCCCTCCATCCCAGTCCTTTCCATCGGCCATAGTCCTTACCCTGCACTCCCAGAATTCAATATTACCACAAACGGAATCAGCAAAATGTTATCTCAGTTAAACCCTCACAAAGCTGCCCGACCTGACAATATACAAGCTCAGGTTCTAAAAGACCCACACAAAGAAATATCTCCCATATTACACATCATTGTCCAAAATTTCTTAGACCAAGGCATAGTCCCTCATGATTGGAAAACTGCAAATATCGCCCCATCTTCAAGAAAGATTTAAGGAAAGTAATTACAGACCAGTATCACTGACCTGTATATGCTTCAGAACCATGGAACATATACTGATTTGTCAAATCATGAAACACCTTGAAAGCAACAATATTCTTTTTGAATGGCAACCTGGCTTCAGAGAAAAATGATCTTGCGAAACCCAGCTCCTGACTTTGATACATGAAATAGTCTCCAACATGAAAGACCTGGAACAAACAGATATTATAATAATGGATTTTGAGAAAGCCTTCGACAAAGTCTCCTATCGTCACCTCCTAGACAAAATTTAGTACTCTGGTATCTCTGGTAAGACGCATAACTGGATTAAAGACTTCCTCAATAATACATCACAAAAACTGTTAGTCAATGGTGAATTCTCCCCCTACCTACCAGTAGAATCTGGCTTTCCCAAAGGCACCATACTATGCCCCGTCCTATTCTTAATGTTTATAAACGACCTCCCCAACAATACATCCTCTTCTGTCAGACTCTTTGCTGATGACTGTCTCCTGTACAGGAAGATGTACTGTCAGGAAGACATATCCATTCTACAGCAAGACCTCAATACACTAGGATACTGGGAAACATCTTGGCTCATGAGCTTTCATCTGGCCAAATGCAACATTCTCAGGATCACCCGGAAAAAACACACCCTCATATACAACTTTAACCTCCACAGACACATTCTTGAAACTGTAGACAGTGCAAAATGCTTTGGCGTTACTATCAATTCCCGACTTTCTTCAACTCCCCATATAGATAATAGCACTGCTAAATCATACCATACCCTTGGCCTCCTCCAAAGAAATCTTCAAAATGCCCCAACTGAAACAAAAACCCTCGCCTATAACTCCTAAGTCCCACCCAACCTGGAATACTGTGCCAGTGTCTGGGACCCCAACACCACTCAAGATGTAAACAAAATCGAAATGGTCCAAAGGAGGGAAACCAGGTTTGTTACAAACTGCTACCACAATACCAGCAGTGTCAACTAGCATGCTGTCCTCCTTAAACTGGCCCACTCTCCAACAACGCCGCTCCAATATACGTATGTGTATGGTATACAAAATAACTCACCACTTAGAAGCCATCCCCAAGAAAATTATTTCACCCAAAAATGCCGTTTGACTTCAAACCAACACCCCTGTACATTCCTATGATATCATACAACCAGAGATTATTTCAAATTTAGTTTCTTTCCATGTAGTTTCCCCCATTGGAACAGTCTCCCAGTGAATATAGTCACAGCCTCAAGCCTGGTGAGCTTCCAACATCGCTTGGTAGCTCACCAGACCACGAATTCAAATTAATTTACACACTTTTTAGCCTCTTTACTAAAACACAAACACTGTTTTCTTTTGGCTTCACCTGCCTTGTCTATGTATTAATCTTTCTACTAACTTTTGTTTTTCCATGTGCAGATCTCGGGCCAGCTATGCTCAAGACTGAGCGTAGGCTGTAACATTAAGAAGAGAAGAAGAAGACCATCCTGCAATCAATGCATTAATTGCGCAATGTTCAAAATGGCGCTCGAGTATGCCGTGTTGCATTTGGATTTGTAACTAACGATGATAACTGCTTCAGACACAACCGAGTGGGTGGATTAAAGTTAAGATAGTAAGTCATGTTATAAAAGTACTTTAAGTACCGTTTGCCCTGGTAACTTGGACAACGGATACTTGGAACGGTGCTGAAAACACGTGGCCATGATTCACTGTGATTTTCCTTTCCTACAATGCATTGCGCCATGTTAAAAATGGCGCTCAACGTGTTTGCATGCGTCCCTTCATGTTGCATTTGGATTTATAACTGATGATGATAACTGCTTCAGACACAACCGAGCAGGCAGATTAAAGTTAAGATTGTAAGTCATCTTTTAAAAATGCGTCCATGACCATTTGCTCAGGTAACTCTGAGAACAGACACCTGAAATCTAGCGATACTAGATACCGATATCGCACCCATCGTGGATATATGCAGTAGCTATGCTTTTTTCCCGGCCCAAGTTGACCGTCCAGACAAGATGAAATAAAATGCTGTGTTTGAGTTGATTTTACTGCAAAATAACGGCACACGCTGGCCAGCTTTTGTGTTAACTTTGTCTTACAACTTGGTTATGTTTGATTTGAACAACTGTTTTTGCGGGTGGTTTGTGGGGTGATTTTGCTGGTCGGACGCATGCTGCAGCTGGTCTAAGACTGTCCAACTGGAGCATTGTAGGAAAATTTTGCATCACAGTTCTTGAAAAATGCTACATAATTTATCCAAAATAAGTGTTTTGCATGTGAAGAAGATTATTAAGAAAATGATCCAGGGAATGTAAATTTGGTGCTGCAATTGGACAGCACTGTTGTCTTGCGCGTCAGGTCATTTAATTAACATGACACCAGCGTCCGTGCCAATGCAATCTAGTGGGTTTGGCCAGGTGGGGACTGGGATCGGTAATTGCAGGTATTACTGTACCAAGATTATACCTATTCCCATGCAGAACCTGCCAGGGTATATCAAAGAGAGTGAATGTACTGGAGAGCATGGTCATATGGAGAGGGACCTCTTTAATCCTTTATATATAAATAGCTTCAGTATAATCACCTCCATGGCTTCAGTACCTTAGTGTTATCAGGCACCTGCAATATATATATATATGTATATATAGCAGGTCCCTTGAGTTAATAAAAATTAGGCCTTCGTGCCTATTTTTATTTATATACTAATATATTGAAAATTTATATTAATCCTTTAAATCATATTTTATTAAAGCATATCAGCTCCAAACATGTGCAGGGAACTTAATATTTTTCTTGTTTCATTTTTGTATTTCTGCTCTTTTCATGTTGTGGTCCACCATGGAAATAAGCTGATGCAAGATTCACTAGGCATTTTGATACTCCCATTTCATGCATCATAGTTTGGTGTGCTTTCAGCATTACCGTATATTTGCACCATCCTGACATATGTATTCATTTCAAAACTGATGATAACTCTCATGAAGTGATTCTTACGCCTGTAGGAAAGTTGAAGAAAAAAAAAGAGATTGGGAAAGTATAGGTGCTCATGACAATGTATTATCAGTGATACGTCACAGATAAGAGATTCCTTTTTATGATGTACCTTCAAGTGTTACTCTGAAAAATAAGTACACTGCAGATAATCTCACCATTGTTTCATATGAAATCAGGAAGTTGTTGCACGAGCGATGCGTTTGTGAGGTTTCTGAAAGGCCTTGCGTAGTGAATCTTCTCACAGTAGCATTTAACAAGTCGGGAAAATCACGTTTGGTTTTAGTTTGCAGACATACAAATTTAAATTCGTTCAAATTAAAGTTCAGGATGCAAGACAATTCAATAACAAGAAACCCTCTCAAACGAGGCGATTGGGTGTTTCCTGAAGAGCGGATACCACCATTAGAGATTTTCGAACAACGCCAAACATTTTTGTTTTTTTCTGTTTTTTTAAGGGAAACAGAAATATCTTATATTTAAGTTGCTTTCTTTTGGAATCTGTATGGCTGGATTCATATTTACTATAGTGTTACATTCAGTAGTAACTTATTGGAGAGAACAAGGCATTAAAATTATAATGTTACTACACGATGGACTGGCAGATGCTAGCGAGAAAAGTGATGCACAGAAGTAAATGAGCGTATAAGAAAAGACCTTTCAAGATTGTTTTTTTCTGAATGCCGAAAAAATGTAAATGAGACCCCGCCGGAACAGGAACGTCAATGGGGTGTGAATGGGATTTTGTAACAGGTCACGTGGGTGTCACAGAGGTACGTAGTAGTATACTGAAACTACTAGTTCAGTAGAACTAATGCTGTTACGTATAGATCAAGGTAAGCTGTTTGTCAGCGTTTGGTCGCTGGCTTCCATGGTGTGGCTGATTATATTCATGCACATGGCTATGACTGGCTAGAAAAGCCGAAAAATTTTCGAATTTTGGATCAGAAACGGGGTCCACACTCAATTGATCGTTTTTCGGCAGATTATAATGTCAATTGTGAAAGATTTAATTCTCGCTGGTGATGTACAGGTACTGAAGCGGTGAATGCTTTCGGACAAGATTAGAAAAATGAAAATAATTGGTTGGTGCCGCCACCTAAGCTTATCTGTTGGGTAATTTCGAAACTTAGAGAAGACAAAGCATAAAGGAACTTTGATAGTGCCAGAGTGGCATTCTTTGCCTTTTGGCCTATTTCAATGTCACACAAAGAATTTATGAAAAAAAATCGACGTGTTTTTGCTCCACTCGTGCAAAGAAAGGAAGAGCAAACAACGCAAGAAATTTACGTTTAATATGTTGACAGTAAGAAAAATGTTTGAGTGAAATATAGAAAACAGATAGAGCACGTTCTTTTTATTCATTTCTGTTCCAACAGGTATAAATTCGTATCGTCATCTGATACAGCTTCTCAAAGGCCGGAGTTAACGTTCATAATGATGAGAACAAGAAGGTAACGGACAGTATGTCTAAGTATTTTCTTAAATCAAAAAGTGACAATACCAGTCAGAAATACTTCAACTTATTCAGTAAGTGGCAACGTTTTATATCAGCGTGGGGCATCGTGATATACTTGCAGAGCCGGTATGTATTGCTTTGTATTTCACATTTATTTTGGACCATGCAATGTCATATTCGATAAGTTCGAGTACATGGTACACTGTAAAATGATTTCATGAGCTTAATGGATTTGATGATCCTACTAGCAACGGTGTCATTATTACCCTGTTTGAAACCGCAAAACATCATACTTCAAAATAGGAAAACAAGAAGGAGTTTAATTTTAGTTGTTGTATTTGAGGTTCTATGCGATTCTTTCAAATATTCAAAAGACATGTGGTCATAGGAGAATTGACTATAATTTTGTTGGCATTTTCAGATTTTTAAAGTTTGAATGAATTTAGTTATTTGAAGTGTCAAGACCTTACTTTCAAGGAACAACACATTTCTATTCATATTGCTAAAAGGAAAACAGACCAGTACAGGCAAGGACAAGATGTAGTAATAGCTGAATGTAATTCTTCAGCTTGTGCATACTCGATGTTACAAAGCTATTTTAAGGCTCTTGGTATAGCCAGTAGTCAGATTCGTTTTTATTTCGGCCAGCTTATAGATCTCGTAAAACATGTAAACTTATTTATAGGACAAATGTTTGAGTTACACCAGAAGAGTAAACTTTACATAAGTGGTACAGTGACCTTGGCGATGAGGTCAAGGTCATTCATGTGCAATGTAACACTTGTTCCCATAACCAGAAGTGTGCCTGTGTAATTTCAAGCAAAAAAGACCTTGTGGTTTAAGAGAAAAAATTTTTTAAAGATTTTCCTCCAAAGTGAACAAAAAGTACTGGAGCATGGCCAGATGAAAATACATTATAGACACTCATCCAAAGTACATACCCACTAAATTTAAAATAAAACTGGCGAACAGTTTTGGAGATGAGGTTAAAAATGTTAATTACCACTGCAATCCCTATTGACTTGTTATAGTAATCAAAAGGAATGTAGGCATTGAAGGACAAGTGCCCGAACTGAACATTTCTTTAAAATCAGGAATCCACAGCAATGCCATCTAGTGAACACCATTACGTGACCCTTCCGCTAGGAACACTTCCACCAATTTTCAGCACAATCTCAGTGATGATTTTGGAGAAGTCGAAAATACGAAGACACTAAAAAAATTAACAAATAATTATGAAGATGGCAGCGCCACCCGTTGAACAAATTATTGTCTAAGAATCTCTGCTATTTGTTTTGTTTTTAAATAATATTTGTTTTTTAAATTAGGCTTTTCTTATACAATGTTGAAAATAAAAAGTAAATTTTGAGGTAAGTACACTGGAATAAAGTTACATATGATGCATCTGAATAGATAAGTTATATTATGGCTCTCTGGTCACAAATTTCACTCAAAAATATCGAACTGCATCCGCTTCATTGGCCAACATGCTTGCTTTATTGTGATAAGTTTTCTAACGTTTACCCAGATAATTACCATTGTCATTATAAAGCATAATTGTAAGGTTATATGGGCATTCAATAAATAATATGTAGCTTGGATATTCAGCAGTACCTTACCCCATATTGTTTTTAGCCATTTTATCAAACTTTTTGAATGAAATTACATTTTGTAATGTAAACAATAAGCACAGGAACAACATTATCTTGGGTGAAGCGCAAACAACTTTCTAGCAAAACGATTTGGTGGTTTCATAATCTCAAAATAAAAGACACACAATTGGAGAGAGCAAGTGAGTTTGATTTTCTAGGGCTGATAATCAACGAAAAATTAAATTGGAATGCCCATATAAATAAGATTGCTAATAAAACTGCTCGCATTATAGGAATACTTAAAAGGCTACATCATGTGCTTCCTAGAAATACACTAATTTTAATTTACAATTCTCTGTTTCCGCCACATATTAATTACTCTATATTAGCTTGGGATTATTTCTGTGATCGCATATTTAAACTTCAGAAATCAGCTATACGTTTAATATGTTCTGCACATTATTATGCACATACTGAGCCTTTATTTAAGGACTTAAATATTTAAAAAACGCCTGACATGTGTAAACGTAAAACTTTAAAATTTTACTATAGATATACTAAAAACGAATCACCGAGCTACTTTAATAACATGTATTCAGCCTTACCTGTTATTCACCCATATTTGACGAGATAATGCAACAGTCCTCCCTATGCCACCCCCAACATGTATCCACCGAAAACTGCATATGGCAGTCTATCCCCTAATTACTTTCTGATACACCCTTACACATAACAGGGAAAATTCACACACACTCCTTCTCTAGGTTCTAGATGTGTTAAAACACATCATATAAACCAATATTCTGAAACTTGCTCCATTGTTGATTGCGTTGTCTGTAATAAAATTTCATAATTATACATAAAATATTGTATATTAATGCCGGAGTTCTTTGTCTCTGATACCTTTCTGTAATGGACCGGACCTCTGTTGAAATTAGGCGTAAAATACAATTCAACTTTTCCTAGGTGACCCATGCGGAAGCGGATGTTTATCGTCCTTAGCATGGTCATCCTGACTACAATTTTTGTATGGTAATTCCATTCTCATTATTATCTATCCTGTTTTTGTCATTTTATATGTTTTTGCGCAATAACCAAAATGTGTACAATGTACTCACTTCAATGTCGAATGATATGAATCTGAATCTGTTTCGACTCGTACGTCCCTGAAAGGTTTCGCGTGGTATGTGCATTGAAAAAAACTGTTTAATCTTATTTTGCGCTGACAAACACAGGATTTCATTGAAACCCAGCGTGACGCTTACATAAATAAGAGGAGAAACCACCAAGTCGTTTTGCTTAAAAGTCGTTGAGTTGAAATAAAACTTCTGCGGATTTTTGCGAGAGCGATGCCAGCCAGTTCGGACTCTAGGTACATATCTTTAATACAAGGAATCGGGGTTTACGCTATAGTGCGCGCATGCGATTGACCGCGGTCTGCTTCAAGCATCTATAAACTGAACAAAATAATAAAAACACTGTTGTGACAAAAAAAGGCAAATATAATTTCTGCCAAGGTTCACTCACTGCTGTTCTAGTAGTGGCCGCTTTGATTTAGAGTTTTGTGTTAAAATGTTTCCGCTTCAAAGGTCTTTATAATGCAGAAAGCCAACCATCTATTTTATATTTTTTGATAGCTTGTTTAATTTGTTTTAATTTGATATAAATTTCAGACTGGTTCACATTTTCGTTTGGTTACCAGGGGGCGCGTAAGTTGAAAAAAATTAAACTGCCAAGTGACTTGCACAGATGCAGCATGCGCAGAGACTGGGAGAGCACTAAAATTGTCAGATATTCTAGCCAGTGGTCTGGTCTGTTAATTTTAGTTATTTGATTCATGGTATGTCATAAGGCAAAAGGACAATAACAATAAATGTTTCCAGTATGTGGAACTTTGTGACAGTGCTATTTGTAAAAACTGTAAATCTAGGTGCGATAAAATTGAAATGCATATCAGTCTATCATACAAATGAATGCAGGCTTTTATGGAGCAAAATCATCTGACATGCACTTCAGTTGTCAGTGGTTGTGACTTTATGCTTTCTCAAGTATATACCATGGCAATCAGACTTCATTTGGTGTTTCCAATAGTATGAGAGAAAATTGATCTGAAGTGCCATCTATTGGCTACATTGCCAAATACATAGATCAGATTGTCATTTTGTGTACAATTTATGACTTCAACACCACCTAGTGGGAAAAGTTAAAAGTGTACCGCGCTGCAACTACCTTTATAGGCAACTTGGCTGCGCCATCTTTTGGCTTCATTATCAGTTACATAGATCAGATTATTATTTTGAGTACAATTCATGACTTCAACAACATCTAGTGGGTTCGAAAAGCTAAAAAGTGAACTATGCATCTGCTTTTATAAGCAACTTGGCTGAGATACTTTACCTAAATTGTTTCAAATCAAGGTTGACTTAACGTGGTTTCAAATATATAAATATATATGAATGTTTTCACTAGAATACCAGAATCAATGCTGAAAAGCACCATTGGCAAATAAACAGGTCAATATACCGCGTATTTTTACAACTTTTTTCACATATAGGCAGCTTATATTGCCAAACTGTTTTGGCTTTTGTCCATTTCACTCTCTATGATATATAAGACTAGCAACAGTAAAATGCCAGAATTGCTAGTCTCAAAAGTTATATGTAAGATGCCCCTGAATGCAACTTTTGTTGTTTATTTCCCATTTGAATTGCCACCCGGTGGCAAACTCAAAGAGGGAACCATGTATTTTCCATTATCTTTGGATGTAACCTGGCTTGACTTGATTATTTATATTTAAATTCATGGTTGTCTTGAAGCATTCGTAAAGACTTCACTTTTCAAGGGCAGCCTGCAAATTTGACCTTTATAATGCATTTTCCAAGTTTAGGACCACCTGGTGGCAGATGCATTGAGTAAACCATGTAACTTTTATTTTTTCGTAAGCTATATATGGAATCGGTATTTATGCCCTTCCAGAAAAAAAAAACAAAAACAAAACAAAAACAAAAAAAACTTGACCCTCATCTCGTGCCACATTTTCTCCCTTGCAAAGTGACCTCCTGATGTGGGATCTGCATGGCATGATTTGAGTATATTCTTCTTGTCACCATTCTAGACAACCTGGGCAAAGGACTTGCTGTCCACTCTGTAGAATCCCTCTTCGGCAGCTTTTTTCTTGGTCAGGTGAAACAAAAGGCCATATTTGACCCTGTACTTCTTGGATATCTTTCTCAATTGTCTCTTTTCTTTCTTGGTGAACACTTCTGGACATTTCCCGTCTAAACAGGAATTGTACAATTGACCATACAACTTGTCATCCATCCTGTTGTGCACTTGGAATGCCAGGTCACTCCTGTGCAGCCGTCCAATTTATTGGAGCCCAGGATATGCTTTCTTTAACACCCTATTGTGCAAGGATTATTTTCATATTGACTACAAAGATTTTATTGTTTCTTTTCTTATAAAAGAGCAAAGGGTAATTCATGTTAGCTAATCCATGTGAACATTTGTGTACTTTAATAAACAACTTCAAAATGTGTCAAAATGTTAGTTGTGAGTGGTTCATCTTTTATGTCAGACTACATGTATTGTGTTCACGGTGTTGACTTAACTTGCCAAAATTACAATGTAACAGTAGCTTCCAAGGGTATCAAATTTCTCAGTTAGCTTTGGATCTCGCTACAATCACACAAATATACAGAATAGTGATGTGATAAAAGACAATTCTCAATCTCTGTGAGCACAGTCAAAAAAGTATAACCTATTTAAAAATGAATGTACTGTTAAAGGTGAGAAAATACATATTGGCTCCTACTTCAAAGGTGACTGTATGTTTATGGGATCAGTGTTAAGGTGGAAGGTCTGAAGCCGGTACCTTTGGATAACCACTAATCACTTTTTCATATTTTTGGATAGTCTGATACTTTAACTACATGTTCCCCCAAACTCAAAATTTATATGAGACAATTGATCTCAAAACTTTTGTTTATAATGAAAAGTTGAAACAGTGCTGGGCACATGGCTTTGTTTGCATGGGCATGATAATGAACCATGTCATTGTTTGCACAGTCATTAGTCCATGATCACTGGGAACCAATTGAGCTATTGGCAAGGTCACTCACAGGAAACCGTTAGCTATGGAGAGAAGAATGGGCCAGTTCAGACTAATCACTACCATTGTTCTATTTACTTTGAAATTCTCTATCAATGTAAAAACAAATTAGCACAATCCTCTTACTGGTACCCAAATATGGGAAATCGCATGTGAACCCATACCCAAAGAAGCCAACTGTGGTGTTCCAAAGTTCAAAAGGTCGAGATTTAAGCCACAAAACATACTTTTGTTTAATGACAACATCACAGAGGTAAAGCTACAAGTTTATTTCACACAATAATTAAAACACAGGGCAGAAGAAGTGAGTATGTGTCATATTACAGCCATAAATGAGTAAGAATTGGCAACTTTTTCTTTCAATGCGATCTTCTCGGAGCCGTGTTTTGCTCAACCTCTGCAATTTGTATCTCGCCTCACAAACGCCTTATCACATTAAAATCAACGGACATTAAAAGCAAAATATCATATCCCGGAACGCTTCCCAGGACTTTTTTTTCTGAAAACCCCTTCTGTGACTTATGGAGCAATTTATAGAAGGAAAATGAACAACCTGTCGGGACTAAATTAAAATTTTATATCTTTTTATTTATGCTATTTCAGGACTAATCGTTGAATTCGATCCTGGACATGTATACATATTTTAAATTTCTTCTGATTTCAACTGGAAAAAAAATTGTGTGACTTCTGCGCAAAAAATGTGAAAATCCTACCAAGTCAGGAAGAATGCTATAAAATCTCAAAAGATTCCAATACTGCAAGAACAACTCTATGGATATAAATCTATGGATATGTGGTAATCAGAAAATATATAGGTTTGATGTTATCGTGAAAAAAATTAATGGATAATTGCGATTCAAAGTTGCCAGTCTCACTGCGCAGTAGCTTCACAGCTTCCACCTTAACTGTTGCGTGAGACAATTAATACTTGAATTATGGCCCCCTTGCAAAATAATACTCTGCAAAGGTGAGAAGTTTCATGGTGATCAATTTCAAATTTTGAAACATAAAACCTCAATATGTAGACGAATTATTTCACTCAAGTTCCAAAGAAATAAGCTTATTCAACAACTATGGGACGCTTTGGATTAACAAGGTGTCAAGAGAAAAAAGGCCAAGTGGTCTGCTTAAAGTCAATTGAAGTTCCCCATTCCTTTGAAGTTGTTTTTGCAAAGACATTGAAAGGAACATTGCACACACTAGGCATAATGTTTCTCAGTTTTGCTCATAATGACTGTGGATACATTACTAGTTCATTTGTATAGTGTGAATGACGAAAAAGGTCTAGAATTTTCCGTCCGAGGCATAGTTCTGTGAGGAGATCCATCTACTTGTACCAAACTGACCTGCATATAAACATCAGTCTGTATACATACATGTGGACCCAATATTCTAGACCCGAAGGGCCCCCTCCCATTTTTAACACATGAAATGTCAAATAAACATGCATCTTAACACAAGTAAGCAAGCTACCCGATGCTATGATGTACTTGGAAGGAAGCAATTTATAATTAAAGGCATAGATATTCTACAATTAAAGAACTATTCTTTCCCTCTAATACATGTTTATACTATTACATGTGTGAAGGGGGGGGGGGGTTGGCGTCTTTCTGTTTGGAAATATTTGGGCCCCTCTATGAACCTCCCACGTAGATACAGCTGCCTTACCGTTTAATCATCCAAATGTTTGGATTATCATTTTTTTTGTAGGAAAGTAAGAGCAGATATGTGGAAAACATATGGGATTCCTAGGATCTCCAAAATCTGTGGCAAAATTCTGTATGGAATCCTTTGGGAAAATAATAGAGATCAACAGAAGTACTACACAGGAAAACAGTGTAAGTGTTCCAAAGATGTCCACTGATTTCCTCAGGCAAGGGAAATACTCTATCAAGCTATGCAAGATTCCACACATTTTCCTAGGAGTTCTTTGGAGATGGATGTAAATGCATCGGAGGATCTTCACACATTCTTCCAAACATTTTTCCCAGGAACTCCCATTCCAATACTCCTACGTAAAACCACAGGAATTCATATGAGTATTATATATAGAGGTACCTATGTGCAAGAATACATATAACATACATAAATGGAGAGAAACTATCTGTTCTGGAATCATTTGGGCCTCTCTTATAATATTACGTATCAGAATGAAAGAGAAGTTTCCGTTTTTGAATATTTTGGCACCTGTAATATGTATTACGTGAATAAATATACGTTATAGGGAACAGGGAGCTACCTGTTCTAGAATGAGCCCCTAAAATGAATGTTATTGACATAAATTGTGTTTATTGCATTGTATGGTCTGGATGCAGAAAGAGCACAATAATATTAAAGCACAGCTACATACAACAGGATATCCTTCGACATAATTAACAGAGCAACAAGTAGTATTACCTCCAAACATGCCACTGCATGTATAATGGTAATAAATGAAAATGAATAGTCTATATCTGCCTTAGTTCTAAATTCGCCGAAAGGTGGTGCTGTACATCCTGTTCCCGCCCACATCTTGTGATCACTTTCCGTGACCTTCCGTTTTTGTCCATAGACTAACATAGAGAATTAGCAGACATAATTTAACCTGTCTATATGTTGCCAAATAAGCATTAAACTTTCCTTTTATCACACCTGGGTGTATTTGAAAGATAATAGTATGTTCATCAGGTAGATTAGAAGATGATAATTTAAAAAAACCGTCCTCATATGCAGGGTGAAACTTTCAGGTTCATTGTAATGTAATGGGCTTTGCTGACCCACCTGACCTCAAAAGGCATGGGTTGCCAGGTGTTGCAAACATGCATCATGGGAACAAAAGGGTGTATGTCAAGAGATTAAACCAACCCAGATCACCCCTATTAATGGGCACTGTGTCTAAAATACATCTAGCAAGTTTACTAGTCTGGAAAGCTTACTAGTGACACATAATAAATGTAGTTTTTATGGCCCACTCAACAACTATGGGATGCCCTCTGGATTAATAAGGTATCAAATGAAACAAAGGCCAAGTGGTCTGCTAAAAGCAAATTTAAGTTACCCATTCCCTTGGAAGTTTTTTCTACGGCAATTTTAAAGGACATTGCAGGCATTTTGCATGAAGTCTATCAACTTTGCTCATAATGACTATGGATATACTGGAAATTCCTTTTAATGTTGTCAATGAAAAGAAAAGAAATTTTGCATTTGTGGCATAGTTCTGTGAGTTCTGTACTTGTGAATTTCCAAATATGTAGACCCAAAGGGTCTACATATTTGGGAATTCACATAACGATGGCACATAACTGTAAGTCCATTGTACATGTATGAAAAACCAAATGCACATGTATACTTGAACACAAATATAGATGCAGTGATGTACTTAAGAATAAAGAATTTAAAGTTAATGGCCTACATCCTCTACAGTCAGAGGGCTTTTCTCATTTCCTTCTAAAACATGTATATGATGTTACATGTGTAAATGAAGAGGAGGACTTTCTGTTCAGGAATAATTGGGCCGCTCTATCTTATATATTTCATACATAAACGGAGGGAGGCTTTCTGTTTGGAAATATCTGGGCACCTCTTATGTATTACATATCTAAATGTAAGGAGTCTTTCTAATCTGGAATATTGTAAACACTCTGATATATATATATATATATATAAAATTCCTATGATCCGACGTTCCGGGACAAGCTAAAGCTCTTCTCGGACAAGTGACTTTCAAATTCAACTTGTCCTGCGGACAAGCTAATTTTTTCTTTTTTAATTAGACTGAAATTACGTCTTTTTGCATGCACGGCAACATAATGATGAGCAGTCAGAGCCTTCGCGACTCTGTATATGTTGGCGATTACTGTGGTCCGTGTGAACAGAACATAAACACCAATGCAGGCATGTGCGTGGGGACGCCAATGCGCAATAGGTGATGATAATCCCCTGGCCTAAAGTAAACAATCCAGGTTTAAACAATTACATGGTCAGCAGGTGTATTCAAAAGAACTTGACTACCTACTTGATTTCTGTCAAAACAAGCAGGTATTTTGACCGTTGCGTGCATACGACGACGAGATCAAAGGTACCAGCAGTCATGCATTGGGGCATAGTGGCTTTCGCCCGCATCGGGGCAAGGTCACACAGCACCTCACCGTCAGTCTTATCTGCCCGAACGATGACAAAGGAACATCAAAAAATTTTAAAACTTGCATGGCGAATTCTTGAGCAAATTACCATCAAAGACAATTTATCGGTGGGCTCTAAAAGTGTTGGACAGATCATGTAATGGTGCCGCAAGTTGACTTCCCGGCCAAACAAAACACACATCTGCCAGTCACACGCAAGTGACCGCGTGGAGTAATGTACGGTGAACGGAGCATCATGCTGACTGATCTGTCACACATTCGGCATTTTTCTCTATCCCCCTACCTTTGCGTATTTGCCTGTGACTCCAAATAATTGTTGCTATAAACACTGGAATCTTTATTTTCGCATGCTGCAATTAAAAAAAAAAAAGCTTCCCGTTTGTGTGTTCCCTCCGTAAATTACGGCATATTCACACATGTTCACTGGACGGAAGCCATGATGAAAACACTGCAGCACGAGCCGCGATTGGCTCATTTTTGCATGTGACTCAATTGACCAATCGGGTGATGTGTTGTGCGTCAGGCCACATGGCCAAAGCAGCTGTTTGTGTACAGTTGCAGGAAAGATGTTGACGGTGCGCACGCTCGATTTCTGATTTGAAATATTAAAATTTTCGTTTGAATTTGATTTAAGAACACCGTTTATTGCAAGGAACTTGCCAATACTGTATACGCAAATTTACTACGATGTACCGATAGCGTTCATGGTAGGTACGCAAACGATATGCATCCCATCACGGCATCAGAGGCAGCGAGAAAGGATCCTGAAACCAATGCAACTATTTTAATCGTTATTTAACTTTAACCGGGATACGGACTCCTATCGTCCCAGAAATTACAATGTATTTTTCATCGTTAGTCACCCCATGCAAATAGCTTACTTTTTTAATTTGTATTTTTAATGTTTTTGCCAGTTTCACTGTCGAACAGTTGCAGCTTGAATCGTTGTAAAATTTGACATTTTTGTGCGAATTTGCAAGCGACAATACGCGGCAAATATATTTTACGGTAAATGGTTTGTGTAGGCCTTAGCATTGTGTTTGAAAAAAACGATGTTTATAGAAGTTTTATCAGGACAAGTAGATTTTGTATGCGGACAAGTGGATTTTGAAATTTACTTGCCCTGCGGACAAGTGATTTTTTAAAAAATTGTCGAGCCCTGTATATATATATATATATGTATATATATATATATCACATTTAGATCATGTATAAATGGAGGGGGATTACTGTGCTGGAATGTTTTGATTCCTCAGATTTTTGTTAGATTTATAATGTTTAAAGAATGCAGAATTTCTCTTCTCGGATATTTAGGCCCCTTTAATCTATAGTGGTACATGTTTAAATGGGGACTTTGCTTCTGTTATGGAATATTGTGGTCCCTTTAATATATTTTACAAGGTAAATGGACGCGGGGTGTTCTGTTCTGGAACATTTAGGTCCCTCTAATATGTATTATGTGTATAAACAATAAACGGGGGTGGGGGGTGGGGGGGGGGCAGAGTGCTTCCTGTTCTGGAGTAATTGCCCCTGTTCTGAAATAATTGGGCCTCCTGGTATGTTCTATATATGTATTAACAAGGGGGCAAGGCTTTTTATGCTGGAATAATTGGCCCCCTAATGTGCATTACATGTAATAACAAGGGGGAGGGGGGCTTTCTGTTCTGGAATAATTGGGCTTCCATAGTATGCAAAACATGTATTAACAGAGCAGGGGCAACTTGACAACCTTCATTTAATTGAAATCCATCCTGAATATGATTTTTGTTCTTCACAAGAAAGATAATATCGATTCTGATGATGATTGCTAATCATCCACTTATATATGAAAGCCATACGTTGTCTAATTGGTGAGATAATGCTAGTCTGAAGCTTCCTCTAATACTCAAACAAGCATGACGTGATCAACGAAATGCAACAGTGATATCGATGGCCCATAACTGTGGTGATTATTACTACAAGTCATTCAGCCGAGTATATGTGAACAACCTACAGAGTGTACATGTAGATAATTAAATACTGCCACTCGGCGGTTTTTTCTTTACGGATGGATGGATGGATGGATGGATGGATGAAATGAAAGATGGATAGAAACAGAGTTCGTTGTCTGGCCAACAGCCTATAATGGCAGCGACACACTACAATAATACCTTTACATTAGTATCAATAGAAGCTTGATACAAATGTGGTCAAAACTGCTAAAAATGAACGTTTAATTTTTTCGAATGAATTTTTTCCCTTTTGTGCTACTGTGACGGGCCCAAACATTCCAGAACTAAAAGCCATTCCCTGTAACAAGTAAGAATGAGACTTCAAACACAATTATATTCAGAACAGATATGTTTCATATTTTGGAGCTAAAAGATCAGTGGCCAACTTTTGGAATTAAAAGAGACACACCTATATATATATATATATATATATATATATATATATATATATATATATATATATATATGTACGTATGTGTGTGTGTGTGTGTGCGTAGTCCCAGGGGGAGGAGAGACAGTGAAAAGATGAAAAATTCCTGTGATTTTAAATGGAAAGTTGCCTATAATAGAGATACAAAACTCAGGATTATTTATGATAAAAACATCATTTCTGCAAAGACATTGCATATACATGCATGTACAGTGGTACACATAATAACAAGTTCCTAAAATTGCTAAGACTATACATTGCTTGCATGATTTTAAATTTAAATATACACATATTCAGACAACAAACCCTATCCCTGTATTTGTAGACTGTACTTTCAAAATTTTCATGAACTCCTTCCCACATCGAAATAAGAAGCGTTGTGATTGGCGGCTTTTGTTTTCTCATTTGTAATTTGTTAAACTGTGGAAAATTTTTCTCTAACGTCTTCAATTTTGCCATTCACCAACTTTAATGTAAATATTATGGTTCCACTGCTTTGTGAAGTGTTCGAAAGTCAAAAAAAAGGGGGGGGGGGGAACAAATGTTCTCAAGGGGCCCATATATTCTAGAGTGCTTCGGTCCACAGGGGCCAATCCGTTCGGCGAATATTTGGGTCCCGAGGCTCATCCGTTCGGGGCCCAAAATATTCGGTGACACCGGAACTGGAACTTGATAGTAAAGTTGGCCATGCAAGACTACATTACCAAAAAGTAGGACAAGTATGATACCATAGGTCATGTAGCTGACAATAGATACCATATTGTGAAGCTCAGCAGGGGACGGGCATGTCGACGTAATATAAATATCTTTATTCGTACTCAGCAGGTACACATACAATATTTATCATACATTTAAAGCAAGCAAAAAACACAAAAAAAAACAACAAAAAAAACCAAAACAGAAACAAAAAAAACCAAAAAAACAAAAAACAAAACAAAAACAAAAACAAAAAAAACAAACAAAAAAAAAACAAAAACAAAAAAACAAAACAAAACAAAAACAAACAAAAAAAAAAAACAAGAAAAAAACAAAACAAAAAAAACCAAAAAAAAAACAAAAAAACAAAACAAAAAAAAAAAAAAAAAAAAAAAAAAAAACAAAACAAAAAAAATTGCGTCCACCACATGCATACAAGTATAAAGTATACCAATCTTCAAGAATCATGACCTGGAAGGACCTGTGGATCCAATGTGTGATTCACACAAAAGTTTGGTGCATAACATGGTAATGGTGTCACAGATATCTTGCCGTGAGGATATAGTATTTAATATGCCATCGCGAGCAACGCAAAATTCTCTGACAAATTATGCAGTACAATTGTTCCCATCAACTATGGTCTTAGCTGCATAGTAATGGCCTTTTCATTGGAATACGATACCCGTTTAGCCCGCCGCAAGTTGCAGTACAGCAACCGGACAAGGTTCAAACTCAACCGGAAGTGGTGCAGACTCTGCCTACCTTCCAGACACCCATCAGTTGGAAAAGTCAAGGCGACCATACGCCACATCGGCGCCTTATTGAGGGCATTTAATTAAGTGAACTTAACCGTCAAATCATCTGGACAATAATTAGCAAAAGTCGGAGGCAGCTAGGTGTTGTGTAATGTAAGGACTATAATAGGATGAGAACCTCACCTGCGAATGGTTATTCCAAGAAAGCTATTGGGCGAAATTTAATCTCACAAACAGTCTTTGATTTTGTAATATCTGAACTGCAATAGGTAATCAGCAATTTTTAAATTTTGCTCCACACTTTTCCCATGAAATGAAGAAGCTGAACACCCTGGAAATCAAGGAAAAAATTGAAATGTCAAACTTTGAGAATGGATGAATATCAAATGATAACGTGAGTGAACTTTCACCAAAGATCATATAACTCATCCCGCAACATATACAACTTAGTTATCGAATGAGTTTGATTGTGATGCAGCTTACACGGAGGGGGGGGGGGTCTGAAGATGAGGCAATTATATAATCCAATGCCTACTTTCTTTATTTTATCACCGAAAAAGTTTGATATCTGCTTTCGAAAAGATGATGTTTAACTCATTCTCCGCCATTCATTCTCACTACTGTATTCAGCTGGGATTTTTCAGAATTGTGTACGGTATTCATCCCAATTATAGCATATACATCCTGAACAAAGCTGTTCATTTTCGAAGAAAAGTGGCACAGTCAAAGAATTATAATGCCATCAGTAGCTGGAAGGCGGGGTACAGATGCCGCTTAAACCTGCATATCTTGAAGCCCTTCGTCCAGCAACTCAAGTATATCCATGACTCCATGCTTTGTAAAAGGAAACGGATATAGATAATCGTTATCGTCATATTTCAGAAATGGGTTGCTGTTAGCTTGCAGATTGGGTGCCCTTCGAAAAAACTGTTCTGATTGTTCAATGTCATCTAAATGTTCTAAATATGCAGCCATATTTCACTTTCCTTGCAGAGTTGGTCTGATTAATGTGTAAAGGACACTTTCACACAGAGCAGACACATACTTATGCATTAAAACAACTGCACACGGGTCAATGACTTTTGTTATGAATATTTTGAAGGAGAACAGGTTCATAAACCTTGTCTCAAACCTGCCCAGGGGTGATTTCAGAGTGAACCTGGATTTAAATCCAGGTTTGAGATACTATCAGACTTGTGCAACTGCGCCAGTTAAAACCTGAGCTCATGTTTGGCTTGAATCCGGCGTCACACAAACTGGCCAAAAGAGTTTCAAGCATAACTTCTGCACCCAAGATACATCAGCAGTCTAAGTCGGTATTTCTATTTGTCTTGAAGTATACTACAATTTCCTCTTTGATAAAATGCAGAAATAGTACAAATATTCTCACTCATAACGTCCAATACAATACGGGACATGCAAGAACATGCGGGTGTCCCTTTTCTAAAATAAGGTTTCTCCAATTCAATGACTTAAGTTCTGATGGTTGTAGCCAGCATTTAGACAGTGTATTTTCATTTGATGATGTCAGAAGGACGAAACGTTCCATCCACCATTATAATGATGCCAGAAGGACAAAGATTCCACCCACCTTTCGAACGGTGCATTTGGTGATGAAACATGAGGAGGACAGCATCATGGCAAGATGTTTCGATACATTAGGATTGTCACAATTTATCAACATAAACGTGTCCTGATCTCCGCTACGTAGAAAAAGTAATCTGAATATGTTTTGACTCTTGTAAACCAATTACGTAACTAGGCCCAAGCGTATATCACGGTCATACAGTAACTAACAAACCCTAACTTGTTGGCTTAACCTTGCTGGGTATCAGTTGTTTGTCCACTTTGCATAAATAAATGTACATACTATTCAGCTAACAATTACGAGACAAGAAGGTGGGCTATTTCCATAACTCTGTATCCTTACGTTTTGAAGTTGATATTGTTTCTCTCATTTCTTGCAAAAGCAATGACATATCTCTGAGAATGCGATAGTCTCGGTTGTGTCTGCTTGCTACATTGTGGGCTCTTGGAGCTGTGTTTGCAATACCTGCCAGCACTGTCCTGGGGTGATTTTTTCCAAGATAGTTTAAGGCCATTTTCGCGCGGCACAGTGCCCTTTGGACGCCTGAATTCCAGTGTACAGAGTTACCCCATTCTTCAAGCTGTCTCAATACGGTAGCAAACCTGCCGGTACCTCCGCCCGGGACTAGTGAGTCCATTCTCATAAGCCTTACCAAGGCTGCAATTTTGGAAAGCCCTTCATAAATGTACGTGAGGTTTTGCTTTGATGACTGGAATAACACATAGAACCAGAGTTGCATGTTACACTCAATTTGAAGTTACATTTTACACCTGTATGCAATTCTGCATTTTTATTTCCTCCCTTTGATATTACATTACATGCATTTAATATGCACTAGTAAAAACCGTATTTTACATTGCCATAGGTGAGATTTTATTTGGTTGGAAGCATTAAAATTTGCATTTAGTTGCAAGAGTTGCACTTTGTATTCAAACGAAAGGGTTACGTTTTGTAGTTATAAACAAGCTTTCTATTTTGCAATAAGTTGCAAAATGCATAGTTGCATTGGATCATAGGATTTCCGTTGCTCATTCAGGTGCAAGAATTATGTTTAGCTACAAGTTAGTGAAATATATTACAGCTTAATAATCAAAATTGAGGTTTGTAAAACGTCCGGTAGAATAACATTCATAAAATGAAGTGAAGAATAAGAATGATGAAAGGAGAAAAGACACGAAAACCAATTTTAAAGATATGATCACACACAGTTTTAAGCATGTTTAAATGGTATACCATGTAGGCTTATCTTGAAACCGTTTTATGATATTATCACATGCATTGATGGTACTATCAAATATAAAATATGCAGGCACGTCATAAATGATTTGAACATACAATAAAATCGATTTCATGATATCATTGGATATATAACGGTATGTCAAAATACTGAACAAAATAAAAATGGCATATATAAAAACATGTATAACAATATTCATAAAATAAATGCGCGTTCATGTGCGTTTGAGCATGCGTACGTATGTACGTGTTTGTATGTGTGTGTATGTATGTATTGTATTTGTATTTGTATCTTTTTGTCCAAAACCACTCCCTAGTAGTCATTACCCTATTCCGTAGTCCGAACTCTTGACTCTCCATTAGCTAACCTGTCCCTGTCTAACCTATATACATAGAAGTTCTATTGTCGATATTGCACACGTTCCTCTGTAACATTTTGACATAGGCTGTATTAGCCCAAATAAATTAAAGGGTCTTCAGCGGGTAACTACTCAACATGTTTCGGAGCCTTTTACCCGTACATGTCTCTCTGAGTAGCGGCTCCTTGTCTAAGCTAAATATTCAGCAAAGACAACCCACATTATAATGAATAAATATGAACGTGGCAATTGATGAATTAGCTAAATATGTGAAGTTTTGCTTATAAATGCAGAGCTTCATATCAAAGAAGAATACCTGTCAAACAAACCATAATTACCAAATTTTCATAGTACAGGTTCAGATAAGAACAATTTGACTTACCCCTAAACCAATATGTACCCTTTCTAGCTGGACAGCTTATCCTAGTTAAACCATCCGCCAATGTTTAACTGAAGTGGAAACAAGCTGGGGCATTATATGCAGTCCCAGCGATTGTAAAATAAACAGTTGCAGTATGTATGTATGCCTATTTATGTATGTATGTATGTATGTATGTATGTGTACTGATGCCTTAGCCAATAGCACCGAATTTGGTATCACTATCTGTCATACAAGATTGGTTTAATTGTTTATTTGTGAAGTATATGCCTCTCATAACATCAAATTGTGGGATAAATCTTTGGCAGCTGACATCGTTTCCAGAGCAGCCAAAGTCATTATCAATGACGCTGCACATAATGACATCTTAGAACCAACACAATAATAAATGGCAAGAAGGTTAATTGGCTTCGTGGAAAAAAGAATAATGAATGAAAAGAAAAAAAATTTATATGTTTAACGGTTTTTTCTTTGGTTTGAATCTGGATGAATCCTCTTAGAACAGTTGATGTCTGCCGACACACACCAAGATATCTTTGGGATATGACTGCTGCTCTGCATGGGGAGCGGGTCAAGCTATCGAAAACTGCACGGCATATCAACAGTGTGCAACATCTATGCCAGGGTTGCATTCAAAGCAGAGAAGACCATTCGATATGCAGGATGTACTTTCTCCATTCAATGTAATTTTTTTGCCGTCGTGCGAAATTAACCCATTTACATTATTGCTGTGTTGTCAAGGGAATCACTGACTACATCGTGATTCATGTTGACTACTTTGGAAAAATCGCGCATTTTCAGAGGGTATGTCACGTGAAATCATGAAAGGTCTCATCATGTCATAGCATTTTTCATCATCATATAATAAAACAATCATACTCTTCAAGTTCGGTGAGTTGGTGTACCTTGTGACTTGACATCACCAAAAGCTACCTCAGTGACCTTTGGTGACGTTAGGTCCGTAGGGTATGAAATGATCTGAATAAAACTACATGATATAAATAATTATATGCAACTTTAGAATTTAAATAGTACCGTGTTTGGATGCGCCAGTGCTGGAATCCTGGGCAGACCTGCTAGGTGATCCAGGTGATGACCATTGTTGAACAGTTTTGCCTAAATGATAGTAAGAAAGAACATCAGAAGGCTTTAAAATTATAACAATAATCTGGCTCATAACACACTTTGTGACAGCATGTGGATGTGTGAAAGCGTCTAAGAGATACAATGCATTTAACAGGAAGAAAAGAGCATGAATCGTCCATATCCTGCTTCCAGTATATTTTATGCGGAATACAACATTGGAGCCTTCTCGGCACCTTGTCACATTCATGCCATGTTACCGTAATATCTACCAGCGTGTCCTGTAAAATATTACTCAATGCAGATGACACAATACTTCTTAAGTCAAACAAAAGAGTGGCTAGCATCAACTCTTGGTTGTAAACTTGTTACCTGCAATATATATTGAAGGCTAAGTTATTGAAGCATTTGGAACACCATGTATTCTTTTTTGGTTCCAAACGAAAATAGAAAAGAGTACAGCACTACAGTCTTTCCAGTTGATAACAAAGACTTACAAATTGAAACACAAAACACTGCCATTAATCTTTGTGTAGACCTAGACCATGGTCTTAATGGCGAGAATACTGTCAGTAGGTTAACAAAAATTAATGAATAAATGGATGAATGACTGACTATAAATAAATAAATAAATAAGTAAATAAATAAATAAATAAATAAATAAACAAATAAATAAACAAACAAACAAACAAACAAACAAACAAACAAACAAACAAATAAATAAATAAATAAATAAATAAATTTTTGAACATACAAACAAATATAATTCCTTTCATTTTAAATCTTCATCCTCCGAATCATATTGACTTACATAGATTTGAAACGACGGGCTTTATTAACGAACCTTCAAGCGCTAAACAGCTTAGCCTTTACTATGCACTAAGTACGTTCAAACGGCAGGTGCCCATTCTATTCACGAGGATACGAGCTTAACAGGATCACTTCACTAGGAGTAGTGTAATTTTGTGGTTCCAAGGGATGGGGCTATAGGGAGCAATACCTTCTTTCCCCGCAGCATTATGGACTGGAATTCCAGGAGAAATATATAAATGAAAGGATTCTCATAATCTCTTTTAAGATAAAATTATAAAAATATCAGATGTGAGAACTTGAAAAAAAACCCATAACAACAGACTTTCTTATTCTAGATTATCCGACCAGAAACATTTCCTTATCAATCCCAGTGACTTGACGGAGCGGACAAGAGAACGGGGGAGGGGAGGGTGTTCATGAATACTAACAGGTTGTCACAATGAAATTATTTGTCTTTACTTTAGTCAATTTTAATGTGAAAAATGTATATATTTCACTTTTATATCAAAATGCTCCCCCCACTTAAAATTAATCTTTCGGACTTGCATGCGTTATACTATACGTCACTTAGACACACACACACACACACACACACACACACACACACACACACTCAGACACACACACACCACACACACACACATATATATATATATATATATATATATATATATATATACATACGAGAGAGAGAGAGAGAGAGAGAGAGATTGTTTACCTGGGGGCATAGAATTTTGTTTGTGCCACGTTAGAGGAATTGCTTTTTGTGCGTTTGCACAATGCCTACAACCTAAAATTGTAATCCTGGTCATTGTGCAAGGCCACTACAATTTCAGTAACATTTTTTCGAAGTATCGGGGATTAATTTTACATTTTTGAAATAATATAGTTTTAGTTACATTGAAACAGTTTCACTCTGTATGAAGTAAGCATATCATTTCTAATTAATGTAGATTACATTCAGGAGTATTTTGCACAGAAAATACCAGCACGTAGAAAACAATGTCTATATGTTAGATGAATTTTCGCAATGAAAAGATTCAGAAAAACCCAGTTTGATTTAATTCTAAAACTTGCACCATATGTTTCATATAGCATCGGAGCGGTGGTTTGGATCCTGCAGTGTATCCTGTAAATTGAAAAAAACTGAATACAAATACGTATCCACCAAATAATTTGATTATTATTTATTAATATCTTTGTTAGGAACGGCCATTTCAATTCGATTTTCCACTATTTACAATTTATTTTTCTGTTTTGGTGCTGTCAATCTAGGAATGTGGTTTTAAAAACTGTTGTGATACAATCTTATTTTGTACAGTTTATATGAAGTACAGAACATGAAAAGAAAATGAAGATTATGTCTTCACAAATTTGACTGAAAGTGTCATTGTTTTTAAGACTGGATTTGTCAAGGTGCACGAACCCTTATGCCCGCTTTTTCTGAAAAGTATCCATTACTACTTACATATTCGTGACGTAGGTCATCAGCAAATTGCTTTGTACTCAGAATCGTTCTTTTAAGGAGATTTGTAATAGCCCGAAAACGGGCATGTGATTGAATAACTGCAGTGCCCTGTTGAATCCCGGCGTGTGTCGTGCTAGGCAAGCGGCCTGTACATGGTCTGTGCCAATAGGGTGAAGAGTTCTTGTTGTCAAAAGACGCACCGGGTATCAACACAAGAGCTAAACACACTCTCATCTGACAACCAGTAGCGAAGGAAAACCCTGAAAATAAGGAAAGTTCAAAGCATTATAAATAATACCCACTTTGCTGTCGCATTCATATATAAGGCATAATCCAATTTTTGTCATGCTGTTGACATAATGGTGGCACCAAATAAGGCATTTCAAATACATTATTTTATATGATGGCAGCTTCCTGTGTCTCATGACATTTTCAACAAATGAATGAAGCAGGTTTTGTTTGTCCCCCAGATGTCTCCTCGTGCCACAAGTGAATAGCAGGGATAAATTATCTGCAATGCCACCTAGGGGCGACACGCTCCATTTCCTACGGTATGCAGTAGGACACAGATCCGACAATCTTGTGCATATGACTGCGACGTCATAAATGATACTGATGTACAATCTTGTGATATTGATTTCACTTATACCGTAGATCATCGGGAGGTACAATTGTACACAAAGAATTAGCCAAGATATCTAAGGGTCAGGTGCAGAAGCTGTTGGACACCACAAGACGACGATTTCTGGTTTGCAATCAAATTAGAGGAAGTCCTTACATTCAAACTATTGAATGTGTTATCTGTATCCTTTTCGATTTGTGACCCTTTTGCACAGGAACCCTTGTAGCTGCATTCTTTTATTGGTGTAGCAGAATCTTCTCGCCACTTTCACTGATGTTGACTGCGTTTGAAAGGATGTCACCATGGTTGGTGTCACTTGATATTACAAGAGGTCAGCGATTGCAGTAGTAAATTCTGAGATCCCTGTATTAACACGTTTCATTGTGCTGAACTGTCTCATGTATAATTTAGTTGTGTATGGCCAGAGAAAGGTTGATGACTCTTATTGATGAGCTTAGACTTTTCGCTATGTTGCATGCTGTTGTTTCCGTAATGGGACAGTGACGCGCTCCTGTTCCTGCCGGTTTGTTTGCGTGACCTAATGACTGTGTTGTTGTGAGTAAAATATCTACGCCACACGTTGGTCTGCGTTTTGCTCCTCGGTCTAACTTGTTTTCATGAGTAAAAGTCTTATTTACAGAACTATGTAAGCACTACTGAAAATGTTTCCTATTCCTCTTTAAGTGGAAAGTAAAACGTCTACGTTCGCAGTTCTAGTCACAAGGCAGACCTTTTTACGGCAAACTGCGCCTCAACTGGGCAATACGGTCGCAGCCGAGGCCCATTTAGTGGATTGAACTTACGACGGGGGGGGGGGGGGGGGGCAGTTGTTATTCTTTTATGTGTCTCATTGGTTTTTACTGTTTCGCAGCGAGGGCTCCACGAGGAATTAAATGTAATGTGCGAAATACACAGCTCTTGTTTCGAGTTTTAAAGAGATGTCACCAGTATGTGGTATTAAAGTTTAGATACATTTCTAGTATAAGATAAATATTGTGATTTTAAAGTTTATTAATCTTGGTGACATAATCAGTCGAGTTTCTTTCCCTGGATACGTCTTATTGCTTATGCTTATGCTTATTTTGGTATCTTAAGGTTTGTGAAAAAACAGCAACGACACAGCATGTTCAGTTTTTGCATAAAAAAAACCCATCTCATATCTGACCCACCCACTCCAAACGGTAAAGGCTTTGTATTGTCTGTAACATAAAATCACACTATTTTATGCACAGTAAAGATAGCACCTAATGACTAAGTGGCCACCATGGAACATGCTTTTGCACACTTGATACTAAAGTGATTATTACCATTACATTATTTGTTAATTACACGGACAGGTATGAGCAGCTCTGTGTGCCCGTGGGATAACATTTTTCTCTTGGGTCTGGTGGTGTATCATTCTGTATGCCTAAGAATGAGTGTTGATTGGGATCCTGCCATTAACCTTTCGTATCTGTAAAAGCAGGAGAGATTAATGTGCCATGTCGTGACGCCAGTATCAAGCGTGTGTGCTAAAAGCCTTCATATAATGGACAAGACATTTTATGATATAGACCAAAGCTGTCAGTTATGTTTTAATTATAAACTGTCCTATGGCTGCTAAGTAGATCAGATGGACCTAGAATAATATGTCATTCGGGGTTTAAAGATGCATGACATAAGACTACAACAAAGCGAGGAAAGGGGCCACAGTATAAAAGTGAATGGAAATCAATTATAACTTTACATGATGTTTTTCTTTATTTTGTGACTTTGCAATATAAAAAACCTTAACAATCTTTGCTGCATTTTCAGGCAGTTTTCCAAAGCATGTTACAAAGTGGACCAAGTAAATATACATTCCTCATCCTTTTCTTTGAATGTATGTTTTTCAAAAATCAAAATGCTTAAGTAGGATAATGTGACAAATATATACTATCCAGCAAAACCCATCACACCTATGGGGTCCAGTGGTAATGTTATAGCCATAAGGCAGCACCTGTGTTCTCTACATGTTCACAGTTTTGGTGTTGAATATTTGAGGCATTTCTCTCAAGTTTTAAATTCGTCATTTTGGAGGAGAAAATCCATTAAACCCAAGTAAAAGTCTTTTCTCACTGCAGTTTTCATTTTATGGATTTGTTTCATGAGTAAAACAAGCGAAAAAAGTGTAATACAACTAAATAAAATCAGTTTACTGAATATGTCAAAATTCGTGCTGAAGGTCTAGGTTAAAGGACCAATGCAGTAATACAAATAATAGAAAGGACCCTATCTGAAGGACAAATGAAAATGACAAAATGTTCATAAGTGGTTCCCCAGGCTAAAACTGTCAAGATCTTCATATTTTGGACATAAAACCATAAGAAAGAAAGAAAGAAAGAGAGAGAGAGAGAGAGAGAGAGAGAGAGAGAGAGAGAGAGAGAGAGAGAGAGAGAGAGAGAGAGAGAGAGAGCACCCAGTCATAACCCATTTCAAATTTTTTTAGCAGAATAATTCATCACATGTAGGTAGGTCCCTGTTTAAGGTGATGCTATTGATGCCCGTCTAGGTACCCAGCCAACCGTGCACCCTACTCAGCCAAAGGAAGAAGGAAAGAAGAAAGAAGGAAAGGCAGAAAGAAAGAAAAAAAGGAAGGAAATGAAAAAAAGAATTCTTTGTAAAAACAAAATGTCTGGGTTTGCACCCAGACATAATGACAAAACATACAGCAAACTCAATGATGCCATTTTATTGTGCATATCCCCCAAAAAGTAATGAATATTACACTTGAAAGTGTACCAGTTGTTACTGATTTGTAAAATGCGAGACTGTCCATCTCTTTTACTTTTTACAGACGATTGCCTTGCGTATTAGTCATAATTATTACAGTTATCATAATTATTTTAGATCAAAGCTAAATTTTGATTTTGGATTTCTTTCAACGTTCTCGAATGTATCCTCAATATCTGGGAATTCAACACAGCTATAATGCATGTCTCAATTTTTATTCATGAATGACGTACATAGTAATGTCACAAGGGGCTATGTTATGGCATGATAAATAATGGGAAAATTTGCCATGCCACTGTCGACAGGGTCCCCCAATCTTCACCTTGCTTAGCTCCTCATGCCAGTCTTGGAAGTCCGGATGGTGCTCCCAGGCTCAGTCCCTGTGGCAGGGACCCGAAACAGCTTCACAACACACAAGCAGGTCAAGGTACATGAGGGAGATGTAGATAGAGTCTGTCACATTAAATTGTTGGTGGGAAGTAAAAGCTAGGATTACATCACTAACAAGGAATGAAAATTTTCGTAAATACATACTATCTGATCATCAAAGAAGATCCATTCCCACCCAACATGTGACATTTGTTGAAGAAAGAGAACCCGGGCTTGCATAGCTGCCTCTCGGGCCTAATCTATTGTTCAAAATTACATGAAAAATAATGACTAGCTTGTAAGCTTCCAGTCAGAGTCAAATGCCCGGCAGTCCAAGCAGCAGGCAGAGCCATGGTATCACATGTATTGATTGCGCTCTTTAAGCCAAAATTTGAGAAAAAAAAAGTAGAAAAATACAGCATTGTTAATAACGGAATGTGAAACAATTATGTTAGACTGATGTGTTTGGCTGTGTTAACAAAATGAATTGCATAGCGGCTTCATTTACATTCAAATGTAGAGTATGGTCGACAGAAAGTTTCACTTACCCATAATAGAGATGCTGTCGGTAGTACAAACAAACCAGTGTAAACGGATGCAGTGAAACTTATGATACATTTCATGCATGACATTCCATCTTAAATACAGATTTCGGTCCTCAGTGGGCGGACCGGAAATTGCCAGAAGTTTAAATCACATTTGACGTAATTTTTCAGAGTTTGCAGGCATGAGTATCTTACTGTTTCCATTAATGATATGGTACATTAGATGTAAATGAAAGCAAACGTGAATACATTTTTATCGTTTCATAGACACATTAAATTTGTCTGAAATCTCGTTTGCGGCCCTTTGACTGAAGAATTCTAGTCATTAAAAATTAAATATTATACAAAAATTAAGTGTCATTTTGTTCCTTTTCTATGTCAAGGTACGTGTTAAGGAAGGCTCTAAAATACAGCACTTCATTTAAAAAAAAACATGTAAAACACAGTCTTTTAGGTGCCGTGGAAAGTGGGAGGAACAACGGACACAGCACCTGAATGTATCTTAGGTATGGATGCCTTACGCCCACCTGTTTCCATAAAACATGTATTTTATGGGTAAATAACTGTTCCATAGGGATCCGATGAGCATTTTTACCACACACAGAATCAGCATGCTATTAGGTTTTCGACCATGGGATTCAGTGAATCTAAGAGAGAATAGACAGTTGACGCGATTATGTTTGATTGTGGGATCTGCTTACAATTATGGTTGTATTCATTGGAAGCTGATCAACTTTCTGATCCGGTAAAATGGTTATAATTGGTTGCTTTGTAATAACATCGAAGGTATCAAAATGATATGGTACATATAATCAGATTCACAAAGTCAAGCACAAATTTATGCAAGTTCATGAAATAGTGTCACAAAGTGAAAAAATCAACAGAAGGAGGTAAAAGAAAATTTGTAACATTTTAGCCATAGTTATGATCTGTTTGTATGTGCAAATTATGAAATAGATTTGCAAAAACATGTTCGAAAGGTACAGATTAAATAATTTTACTAGTTTTGAGATCTCCTCTGGCACCATTGAAGAGATTATTATTCAGTGCTCAAATCAGTCTTTCAATATCATTGAGTTTATTTCAGAAAGTTATATGGCAAGTTTGTATGTATACACGTGAAACTGGCAACCAAACAAAATGCAGGTATAGAAGTGTTTCGCAAGTAATTAAATCAACGATTATTTACAATTCTCTCTCTAAAAAAATACATATGAATCCGAAACGGTTGCTCTAACTACTCTTTTGTTTTGAAATGTGAAATATACTGATATTGAAACCTTGAAATGGACTCTGTGTTCTGTGTTTTAGAAACACGTTTAACCTTTGTCTTCAATAAATTATATGGAAAAATAGAGGTTCACGCATTGACGTTTTCTTACTCTGATTTTTGTCTAATGAATCAACAGATTATTTTTCAATGACAAAAGGCAATGGAGATTAATGCTAGATCTAAGAAAACTGTTTACATGACATACTAAATTTTACAAAACTTTAGTAAGAAAAATGTTCATTAGAAAATGTGAATATATATTGAGAAACAAATGCACATATTAGAACAGTTGAACCTAAATTGAAAATTGAAACTGATATACTTCTTAAAAGCGGTTATCATTTGATATTCGTCTTGTATAATGTTACAAAGTTGGCATTGCGTTCCCTCTTAAAGGAATTTGTGTGGTCTTTTGTGTCTCCCAGTTTCAATTTTCAATTTAGGTTCAATATAAGCAACATAGCTGACGTATTTCATATGAATGAACCATAACCACCTACAAAAGTAACTAACACAATGTTATTGAATCTAGTTTGTTGGTGATAATTGATGAAATATATGAGTTTTCAAAGTAGGCATGATAATGTTTCTCGGTATGAAGTATATGGAGTTGTATTTTGATGACCTTGGCATGTTTTAGAAGTTCCCATAATGACAGCGACCTAATAGTCAAGATTGTGTGTTTGCAAGGTCAGATGGACATAAGGCGGTATTAATCTTTTTGGTATAATACATTTCCATGTCTTGCAATTTTTGACCGTATTCAGAAACTTGTTGATTAGATTTTTTGTAAACCTTGTGGAAATATTCTTTAACTCAAACACCCTACGTCCATCGAATGTAGCGTCACTATGTGGAGTTGCATTTTGATGACCTTGGCATGTTCTAGAAGTTCCCATAATGACAATGACCTAATAGTCAAGATTTTGTGTTTGCAAGGTCAGATGAACATAGGGCGGTATCATTCTTTTTGGTATAATACATTTCCATGTCTTGCAATTTTTGATCGTATTCAGAAACTTGTTGAATGGATTTTTTAAAACCTTGTGGAAATATTCTTAACTCAAACACCCTACGTCCATCGAATGTAGCGTCACTGGTGTCGTTTTCTGAAACTTGTTGCTCTTTAGCACCAGGATTAGACATTAAACTAGGCCCATGTAGTCTTAATTCATTGTCTTGTGACTATACTGTCATAGTATGATCATATGCTGCAGTCAGTAAGGATGTCATCCTATCAGCCAGCAGAAATGTAATTTCTTACAAAAAAAACAAAAAACCAAAAACCAAAAAAAAAAACTAAAAAAAAAAAACAAAAAACAAAAAACCAAAAACAAACAAACAAACAAACAAATAAACAAACAAACAAACAAACAAACAAAAAAATAATAATAAAAAAAAAATTAAAAAAAAGAAAATTAACCAGCAACTGATTATTCCTAGGCTACGAACTTACCTAGATCTTACAGCAACGTGTTACTCAAAGTAGGAAGCACAGATGAAGAGCAAGTAAGTTGAAGAGCTTTGATGCAATCAAGATTTACCCCCCCCCCCCTACTCTGGATTCATTTTTAAACATTTGATATGCAGTATGCAATAACTTTGCCATATGTGATGCTTGCAGAGGACAGATATGTTCAAAAGTGGCAGATAACCTACGCATGCTAGGTGTGCAGTAACATTGTTGAATTTATTTATTCTCTATCACCTGACGGCCGCCCGAACCCGAGCAAAACTGGTTGAATGTAAATTGTCGTCGGTGTCAAAGATTTTAAGTTTAGTTTTTATGAAAATGAATGATATTTGTCTAGGAGTCCTGCAGAAAATGATGACCCAAGTCAATTTTTTCCTGGAATTTAAGGTTTCATTGACAAACTTGAAAAGGCAATGTTATTTAAAGCATGGCAGCCAGGAATCTGCGGCGTAGATGCCAGAGAGTATTTTATAGGCGGTTACTCGAGTACATGATTGTCCGGTAACTGCGTTACTTAATGGCACATATCACTTCGCTGGTAGGTGTGCAATATCCATGCTGTAGTTTGCTAATTAATCTCTTCAAATAATTAGCTAGCAAAGTAAGTTTATTAAGGCATGTTTCTTTGCCAAAACTCCACTGGATCATACGAAATGTTTATGACGGATTGATTGTGTGTGTAGTATGGTTTCTTATTGCTAGCTGTCCGTTTTAGCAAATTAGATTAATACACCGAGACTGTGTTCCTATTGTTTTGTGTTGCTGCCAAGTAAATACCGACGGCAATTCAGAAACGTCTGGGCGGAATTAAGCGAAATGTCCCGTCACAACATTTTTATTCTGACACAGAAGTGGACTGTCATCCCAGTGCAGGTCATCGTTCCAAATAACATATTTATCAGCTTTAGATTAAAACCCAAGCTTATGTTTATGCCGATAAAAAGCTGCTCTGGCTTTATACAGGAAATGGCGCTCTTTATGATTGCATGCGAACAGGTGTGTTTATGCCAAAAGGGCAATCAGTGCGCTTTTTATAAACGCCAAATGAACATAAATTCATGGGTTTCGTGGCAGTTCCATTCCTGACACGGTAGCCCCTGAAGAACAATATACCCCGAATTTCAATACATTAAGCTTCCAATGCAGCTACCAAGGATCTCTGGGGTGCTCTTAAAGGAAAATAACGTCATTGTACGATTGCGTAGCAGATACCAGTTATCACTAGTTTGTGTGATTCGGTCACTAGATGAATCATTAGCTTTGTGTGGGGGATCGAGGTGAGGCCTATTGAGGCTATATTGGGGCTTCATGTGGGATCTTATGTTGCCAACTTAATGCAGAGAATAACATGGGATTGTTCTTTTGAAAATTGTGTATTCCACTCCCAATGGTTTCTAAATGAGGAAAGAAATGGGAGCTTCATAATATATGAAACCAAGAGTATACATTTTGCAAATATTTCAGAGCATCAATAATGATATTGTATTTATGTCTTTTTGTCCAGAACCACTTCCCGGTAGTCATTGTCCTATTCCGCAGTCCGAACTCTTTACACTTCATAACCTAACCTGTCACTGTCTAACCTATATAAATATATAGGTACTACTGTCCATATTGCACACGTTCTTCTGTAGAATTTTGACATAAGCTTTATTAGCCCAAATAAATCATAGGGTCTTCAGCGGGTAACTACTCCGAACATGTTTTGGAGCCTGTAACTGTACATGTCTCTCTGTGTAGAGAGCTGCTTGTCTGATCTTAAAATTCAGCAAAAGACAACCCAAATATTATGAATGAATATGAACGTGGCAAATGATGCATTAGCTAAATAGATGAAGTTTTGCATATAAATGCAGAGCTTTGATAAAGAATACCTGTCGAACCAAGCATAATTACTAAATTTGTATAGTACAAGTTCTGGTAAGAACAATTTGTCTTACCACTGAACCAGTACGTACCCTTACTAGCTGGATAGCTTACCTAACCTAAACCACCTGCAAGTGTACAACTAAAGTAGAAACAATCTGAAGCATTATTTTCAGTCCCAGTGATAATATAATAAAAAGTTACAGCTGGACCACCTGTACACACCGAGGAAAACCCTAACAAGTACTGGAACAATGGACATCCTGCACCAGAAATGTCAAACAAACCCCATGATGACGCCTACCCCCCACTTTGAAAGTCTTCAAACAAGAAGGCCATGTTTCCTGCCAACCATGAGTTGATGTTTCAACATAATGGGTTTAGTTGACATTTGAGTAAATACTGTCAACTTTCAGGGTATTTTTTCTTTCTTCTTTTTTTGCAGCGAGCAAATGTGTACTTAGGCATGTCAGAAAAGAATGAATGCCATCAGCATTTTACTCAAAACATGTTATCAAAATAAATTTTACTCAACCAGATTCTAAGTACTATAAGGCAAACCTGTACATGTCGTAGGTGGCTGCTTGGTACCAATAGCCCCTAGGGGTTTTAACTTACAGAAAACATGTCTGAAAGGTGAAGGTGAAAAGAGAATGATACCAAAAAAATTTTAAAAAATAATTCGCAAAACAGATAAGTCTAAAATCTTAAAATCTATTGCAGCCAAACTTTGTAACAATCTCTGGATATTAACAGCAAAATGAAGGGCAAGCCAGAAAAGAATAGGAGTTATTAGTTTTAAGTGAAGAAAATGTGATCAAAATGTAATTTTTCTTAACCAGATTTTAAGTACACCCGGACAAGCTTATAACTGTCGTAGCCTACTGCTTGCTACCGATAGCCCCTGGGGGTTTAACGTGACAGAAACATGTTAGCCTAAAATGTTTGAAAGGTGAATATTAAAACAGAATGATGCCAGAAGGTAAACTTAAGTAGTAAAACAGGCAAGTCTAAACTCTTTAAATTATTGAAGCCAAACTGTCTTAAAATCTCTGGATATTTACAGCAAACTATGTGGAAATAGTTGATCAAAAGTATATCTTTGAATCCACTGGACTAAAGTTTATTATAAATAAATTTGGGACTCGATGTAAAGTCCTGAAATTCAGATAAAATATGACTAAATCTCAAATTTTTTTACAAAAATGTATTATATCAAATAGCTTCCGAAATATTACCCGCCAGGAAGAGAATGGTTAGCTACTTTAACATTAAACGCATAAGTTTTGTGATACACTTTGATGCAAAACCTGTCATTAGTGACCCAAATATCGAAGTCCAGAAACACATCTCTGAAACTGAATTGTTACCTTCCAAAGTGATATTGTTTGATAAAGTTTCTTCAGCAGTTTTCCCGAAATTTTGTACATTTACGCAAGCAATGTCATCAATATATCTTGCGTTGTTTGATAATTTTGTAGCCATCCGAAAGTCCTTATTTTATCTATGTATTTAAATTCAAGCCAGGTTAAATATAAATCTGCAAGTAATGGGGAGCAGGGTCTTGTTTGCCTGCACAGCACTCTTGTGCTGTAACTCTGAACCAATGAAAAGATCTACAGCTGAACACATAAGATGCAACAAATTTGGTAGGGAAAGTGTTGGATATAAAAAAATTATATTTCTGCATGAAATATCAAGGAACTTCCAGAAAATTACTTGTCTTTTTGTAAAGGTTCAGCCTGTGCTTGCCTGCTTAGCTGACTCTCAGGCCAGTTTTGACTGGGGGCCCGAGCTCAATTGTTAACGGACCAAGATCTGTTAAGCAGGCAAAACCCTTACAGGTTAAATGTAGTGCATTGACTTAGGGGGAAAAAGTCGGGTCGCGGGACCCGCAAATACATTATGTTTAATACCCAGGACCAGGGTGCCCGGGTACCCGCGGCAAAAACCCTTAATGAAGTAATACACATAAAGATATTTTAACATGCTCTTTTTCTGGTACAGTATATAAATTCCACCATTCGACAAGTGGCCTATTCCTGAGAGAAAAAAAAAAGGAAAAGAAAAAAACGTAATGAAAATAAAGAACATTAAAGTGAAAAAGGCAGAAATAAACATAGATCTATAATTGTTTGTTTATATCGAAAGTAGTCGGGTACTAAAAATTGGATTCTGGACCCGACTTTTTGGCAGGGGGGGGGGTCCCGGATACCCGGCTCTCAAGTCGATTCACTAGTTGAATGTTGTTTTGGTATGCAAATCAAGTGGTCAACATTCAACATTCATAGTAGAGAGGTGTTCAGAGACGGCAGGTTCCAACAATTAGCTCTCCTTTTAAATAACATACCTAAACCTTGGGATCCGAAAAAAAGGGTTTTGGTAAGAGAGGTGCTCATCAATCAGAAATGTTCAGCTTTACTGTACTATGTTGTCCATAGGCCCATTTCACAAGGTGGCCCACGTGTACTTTGCTATCATTAGAGTTTTATACCCTGTCGTAATTTTTGCCAGCATGTTAAAGTTTCTAACTCTGAGCCCTTCTCATAATTTTTGGTCATTGTCTTCTTTGTCTTTGATAAGATCTCTGTATTTTCGCCATGGTCCACGGAGACCCATTTGAGGTTCAATACAACAATGTGCTTACAGCCCAACACAAGCATCTTATTTAACAGGGTTGTAGCCTTGGGGTCTGATTGATCTGATTGGTAAGACTAACATTTGGGTCACACTTCTATAAATATTATCAAAACTATGTTAACCTACAAGAAATTTGCGTAAGATTTCTAAATTTGTGAATTTGGCCTGGCCAACATTAAATTGAAAGCTACTCACCAGATGTGTTATAAGCCACATTGATCAAAGCTCAATAAATTATTTGTGTATTCACGCTCTCAAGCTGTGTAGAGCTTTTCAGTCTACCATTGATGATGTACACAAAGCATAATTCATTTATTACCATATATTTTTTTTCTTCTTTAATTCTGATTCTCGGACACATGCATAGGCACCTATCTTTTTGTCTTTTTGCTATTGCAATATTTACACACTAAATGATAACCTGTTGGCATTGTTTTACTTTTGTTAAACTGTGTGTAGCATATTGTTCATCATGAGCAAATTTAAACCATCTGGCTATATATCACATATTTTCAACAACGAAATCCCCAATCTGTATATGAAGAGCAACTTAGAGCCCTCACAGGCTTCCAAGCATATACTTATATTATTTTCTGTTCTGTGCAGAACAAAAAGGTATGAGATGGTTGAACGGTATATATCTGTATCATATGTTCATTACGGAGAATTTGAACATGTGAGGCAATATTTTACATATTTTTATAATGATTTGATTCTTATGTATACGAGCGACAACTGGAAATTTCTGTGAAGTTATTCTTCTCTTCTGCATTGAAACATCAGTGTTTGAATATAATACATATATCTTGTTCATCATAAAGGAATCTAACTGCTAGGCCATATATTACATATTTCTAACATCATAAAGGAATCTAACTGCTAGGCCATATATTACATATTTCTAACAATGACATACTTTCTTTCTCTATGGAGAAAAAAACCTGGAATATTCAGAAGTATCCGGGGTTTATGGTAACGTTACTTACCCATTTTTAACAGAAACAAACAGTTTTTGAATATTTTATATGGACTACACATTCAATGTATCTTCACGTTCATCTCGTAAAGTTTGTAACACCACTGAAACGGAAATATACATATGGATTCTAAATTAGGTGGTATTTGACTAAAATTTACACCATTTTCATTTTGAACCAGGGCCAATCGCCATATATTTTTTGCTATGCACTTCCATGTTTTTCAATGAGCTGCTCATTGTTTTGTGTTTACTTTTGTGTATAGATGTGTATTCGTTTGCTTTTGTCTGTTTTCAGTGTTCTCTGACTTCCAGCTGCGGTGCTTGGTCGTATACTGACCTGTATTCAATGTCTTTTGTTACAATTTTGTTGCTTCATATGTTGTGTGGTTTTGAGATAAACAAGGGTGAATTCCGTGTACGAAGGGTCATTATAAACCATTGTTCTAAAAAGCGCTGTTTTATTTCTACGTTTTTTACATACAACAATTACTGAAATGGGATCTTCAAAGATATGTTAAGGGAATCTGTACAAACAAATGAAAACGTTTATGCGAGTGGTGCTTGAACTTACTCTGGAAACAGTGTTTATGAAGTTAAGGTTCTTTTTCTTTCTTTTCACATGTACTTATAAGAAAGTGTCTGGTGAACAAGAGGTGTACACAAATTTGCGTTCCTATCTTACTGTCTTTCTCTTGTCGATACGTAGGAGGTGGTATATTATGCAAATATGATATGTGTTTCATAGTTTTGTTGTATTTTTATGTAAATGCGATCTGCTATCACATATATGTATCAATAATATTTACTTTACATACTCCTTTCGACTGGCTTCGCCCTATATGCAAGATAGGGTTATTAGTCACATTAACTTGAATCTAATTAGTTTAATTTTGTATCCGAGTCTCGAGCTGAGCAGAACTCTTTATATAGTTACGAAAAATGTATACCGAGTAATATCCACTTTACTCTCTGCATTTTTCCAATTGCAATGTATTTTCGTGTAACTTGGATCTTGTATTCACTTCCGACCATGATGTACAACTACTATATGACATATTGAATATCGTGATTATATGTGCCTATACCGTTTCAACATTTATTTCACTTTGGGATATGTACTTGCATATTTTACAGACAGTAGCATGTCAGGTCCAGATCGCTCATATTATCTTCACTTGTAAGTTAGATAGTGTTATCGAAAATGTATTTGATGTATTGAAAATTATTGGAACTATGCTGTTTCTGTTGTCCGGCGATGTGCATCCCAACCCAGGCCCCGGCCTTGGCAAAACCAACAATGATATAACTATGTGTCACTTAGATATAAGAAGTCTTTCACAAGACATACTGAGGTGTACAAAGACATCACTATCTCATTCCTATGATATCATTGCACTAAGAGAAACTTTTCTCTCCAATCATCACAAGGAGAAAAGGAATACGACTTGCCCGGGTTTGAAACTATCATACGGCATGATCGAGTCAGTGGGATCGGGGGCGGAATAGCATTGTATGTGTCTCGCGCATTAAAAGTCAAGAGACGTGACGACCTTATAATTCCTAGTATAGAAATTTAGCGGGTTGTAATTCATTTCCATAACAAATTTTTACTTGCTGTAGTATACAGGCCGCCAAACTCACCAGTATCTTTATGGAACGATTTACAGGCAAGTTACGATCTTGCCTGTGCCGCCTCAAACAAAATAGTTCTAATCGGCGAATTCAATGTCGACCCACGTACCAGTCAGGGCAGGAAACATTTCTTTTTCAAATTCTAACAACCTAACGATACATATGCAAGAGCCTACTCGGATAATGGATACAAAATCCACCTGTCTGGATCAAATAAAAACAAATATTTCAAATTTTGTACACAATGTGACAGTTATTCCGCCAGTTGCAAATAATGATCATAGTACCGTGGCAGCCAATATGGTATTTAGACACTCTAAGAAACCTTGTTTTGTTAGATTTATTTGGTTATTTTCTAAAGCGGACTTTGACAAATTCAGACACGCACTTGGTCAGGTAGACTGGGATCGCTGCTCCGATACTGATAATTTGGATGAAACGTGTAAAATTTGGACAAGTATTTTTCTTAACATTGCACCGCAACACGTCCAAAACAGGACCATTATTGTGCGTCAGGGCGATGCACCTTGGTATACTACCTCTCTTCGGGCTCAGAAGCGGAAAGTAGACAGAATCCACAATAAAGCTAAATCTGCTAAAAACCAAAACAATTCCCATCTCTGGCGTTTGTTTCGGGATCTGCGAAACAAATATATCAGCGATCTGAGATTGGCTGAAGAGGAATATTATGAACGCCAATTTGACATCGTTAATAATTCAAAGCAGAAAGGGCAAAACTGGTGGAAAACTGTCGCCCATTTCATTAAAGCGGACAAAAACTTTGTGGAAAACTACCTGCTGGACGGCGACACAGTCGTCTCTGATGCAAAATCAAAGGCTGAAGCGTTCAACAATTTCTTTTTAAAACAAAACATTGTTCATGATTCTCATTTTCTTCTGCCCACTGCTCAGCCAGTGCAGGGGCAACTCACTAAATACCATAAGTGTCTCTGAAGATGAAGTATTTTCTATTTTAGCATCACTTGATGTGACCAGGGCCACTGGACCAGATGGTATAAACCCAACCTTACTGAAAGAGAGTGTCTCTGCAATCGCTCCTTCCTTGACAACAATATTTAACACCTCATTATAGAAGGCAATTTTCTTTTCTGAATGGAAAAGAGCTCATGTCAGTCCAATCTTTAAATGTGGTGAAACTATTATATGTAGCAATTGTTGGCCAATTTCACTTTTAAGTTGGGTTGCAAAAGTATTCGAACGTGTTGTGTTCAAGCACGTCTTTAACTTTCTTAAGGATTACTTAGTTTTGTCAGACAAACAGTCGGGCTTTATGCCGGGTGATGGCACAATTAATCAGCTTCTGTATTTGTATCATGAATTTGTGAAAGCTGTGGATCTGCAAAAGGAGGTCAGGGTGGTATACTGTGATATTACTAAAGCTTTTGATAAAGTTTATCACCCTGCACTAGTCCACAAACTTTGTAATTCAGGGATTTCCGGGCCTTTATTAGGTTGGTTCCAAAGTTACCTAACGAATCGAACTCAGAGAGTTGTTTTGCAAGGCGGGTAATCTTGCTGGGGCAGTATCGAAGCAGGGGTTCCACAAGGATCAGTACTCGGACCTCTTCTATTTCTGATCTATGTCAATGACATTGTTGACATCGTAAGATATCATATTAAATTATACTCAGATGATGTTACATTATTTATCACAGTCGACGATCCCACTGACTCTGATTGTTTTGCTGGGATTTTAAACGGCGATCTAAGTGCAATCCAAAAATGGGCAAAACAGTGGTTGGTTACATTTAATAGCACTAAAATCAAAACTATGCATGTTAGTAAAAAGCGAAATCCTTCATACTCTCCAGTCCACTTTCAAAATAATACCCTTGAGAACGTCACCTCTATTATGTGGATGTGCCGTTGCATATTTGCGACAGATGGTCCAGTTAATGGTATGATAGCACGTACACCATCAGTACATTGTATTGGTATTTACATGTTTAGTGAAAAATCAAGGAATACCGTGACTAACTTTTGCAGTTTCTGTCTTGCATTATTCTGCTTGTGGTGTGCAACATGGAACAAGGCTGCTGACGTAAATAATCCTAGCGCATTTTACCCAGTACCATATTCCTGGGTGTGTCATAGACAAAGTGACCTTTTGGGACAAGTAACAGAATTTGGATTTTGAGCGGTTAGGCCTATACGTTTTGGGAACAGTATAGTCTGTAGTTAATGGAGAATATTTCAAAGGTTGAGAGAACGGGTTTAAAACCACCAGTTGCCTTTTATGGGTGACTGCCTGTCTCCAGTCAGGAGTGAAATTTGTTTCTTTACATTGGAATTGGAAGATGAATGTTGATGCGTTGGTAACTCTGGCATCTCTTTGCTGCCATTGTTGGGTTTGTAATTTATGAATATGGGTGATGCTTTTCTGTACTATTTGATAAATACTTCATTGGCTATGTTGTGCTGTGGGCTGTATTCTCCGACTCATAGTCAAAATGGAAGTAGGGTATGTTTATAATGTTCCAGATTAATTTATATCACAAAAACGATGTAGGCCTACTTTCCACTTTCTTTTTTTTGTCAACTCAGCTGACTAACAAGTCAGGAGAACTAAAAGGTGATAGGCCTACCAAGTCTCTCTTTTTTATTTTTGGCACAAGTAACAGAATTTGGATCTTGAGCAGTTAGGCCTATACATTTTGGGAATAGTTTAGTCTGCAGTTAATGAAGAATATTTCAAAGGTTGAGAGGACCAGTTTAAAACCACCAGTTGCCTTTTATGGGTGACTGCCTGTCTCCAGTCAGGAGTGAAATTTGTTTCTTTACATTGGAATTGGAAGATGAATGTTGATGCTTTAGCAACTCTGGCATCTCTTTGCTGCCATTGTTGGGTTTGTAATTTATGAATATGGGTCATGCTTTGCAATACTATTTGATTTATAGATGTATATCCATGCCTATATAATATATTTTGAGCTCCATCAGCTCAAGTTGAATTAGAAAATAACACAAAAGGCACGCGCATTGGCTGCTGATATACATCAAGCTTTCTACCATTCATTGCTGGATCTGACGGACTTGATGTGCCGCAAAAAATGCCACAAACAGTATTAAATACAAAAAGTACTTGGGCTTTTACTCCGAGTGTTTCACACACCAAGCCTTTAAATGAAGAAAACAGTAGTTTATTTCAGTAATGTACAATTCGTAGAACACGTCATGTTCGTTATGTATAGATATATTCAGACCTATTCACAGCAATAAATTTAAGTAAGATTTTTAGCTTAGCTAAAGTTATCTTTGGGTCCTTCATCCGCTTGTCTGAAAACAACTCACATTTTCGATTTTTTTTTTCAAAACCGCTGACCAGATTCACCTTAAACTTGGTGAGCATGTACCTTTGGTAGGTTTTAATTGCATTCAAATGTTCTTGCTCCAGTAATTTTTGACAAACCAGCACCTGTTTCGTTTTTAGCTCAGCTGACTGGTAATTCGGCTGTGCTAATAGGATTTGAGATGAACTAGTAGAAGAGCCAAAAACATGATGTCCATACTGGTGTCTTTTATTCAAAAACCGTTTGCAAGATCCTCTCAAACTTAATGGAGACATAAGTTATCTGTGTCATCACAACTGTGATGACGCAGATAATTTATGTCTCCATAGGGTCACGGTTAAGTGGTCACATTTTATGGATTTGTAATTATTTTATGTAGGTTTTTCGGATTTTAAAGAAATATCTTTTCTCCGAAAGCGTGCTGCTAATTGCTTTAAAATTGCTAATTGACGTATTGCTAGATATTTTCTCCGAAAGCGTGCTGCTAATTGCTTTAAAATTGCTAATTGACGTATTGCTAGATATTCCTGTTGTTTGTAAGGTGGCTGTGGGATTTTTTCCCAATTTTTGATGATTTTATGGCGTTACAAGTATTTTCGACTTTTTCGCCTGAATGAAAGTAATGATATCTTAAAAAATAAGTAGCAAGTTGGTCTAAGCGGCCCGCTTTGTTATGTTTGAGAATTTAGGGAGAATAGTGCCATTACGCGTAAGTTTTTGAAAGAGTTGGCGGTCGTTACATCAGAAATTTCAGAAATCACAATGCTCTCCGAGACATCCTTGCACCACAAAAAGGTAGTATCACTAAAGTTTTGCACTTGATATATGATTAGTGACCTTGACCTATTTCTTCCCGATTAGGACGTCATCTTGAAAAAAAGTTCCTTCTTTAATAGTTGGAAAATAATCAACCGATCTGAAATGTGTTGGGCCCTATGCAAAGCTTGACTCTGGCCACTCGTTTGCCATATGTACACCTTTTTCGTAAAGATTTAAGATCAAAGTCATGTGGTCGTTTGACAAAAAATTCATTTTTACGTCATAAAAGTTTGTACGTGCGATATCTCGGATACCGCTTGGGGCTGTTGGTTGCTATTTCAGTATGAACACACCTGTGTATTAGCGCTACGCATTTGATACTTGGTTAGCGACCTTGACTTATATTGTCAAGATCAGAGAATTTTGAAGTTTTATTTCTTGCAAATATTTCAAAACGTCATAACTCTGAGCTGCTAATATCCTTCACAATAATATTGCACAGGTAGAATGCCCTTTTAATATACTTTTCTCTTGTGAATTCCATTTGAGTGGCCTCTCAATAGGGCAGTATTGACCATTTCTTGCCAATAAAATCTTTACTTACTTTACTTTGTAACATGGGCTTGCACGAGTTAACTGTTGAAGTTGCCGCTTCTGGAAGAATGGCAGACCCACTGCAATAACCGTGTCAAGACAAAAGCTGGCTTTCTTATCGGGGGGGGGGGGGGGGTTGTATCATTATACACTGGGCGGTTTGTAATTGCATGTAGACATTCCATAGCCCGGCCCAAGCTCAGACTGTCATGGAGTGAAAATGTCCGTAACCATTTCAAATACCATCAATTTGTCCGTTCAATGTTAACAATGTGCACTTTTACTTGTTGCTAGTATTTGTATATTCATTTGAACCAATTCTTGCATAACAATGTAAACACTGACATTACAAAATTTTTAAGCCATATATATCCACTGAAATGAGCAAGAGCAACGATTTACCCCTTGTGCCGCCTCAGTGCACAGACTGCACATACATGATTTGGTGACTTGATTTGTTTTGTATGTTTTTTGTTCTCTTCTTTTGTCTCTTTTTTGAGGGGGGGGGAGTCGTTCAGGATCTAAAACACACACACACACACACACACACACACACACACACACACACACACACACACACAGAGTGGTACCTGCTCTGTAGGTGATCACTTTTTCTTGCCGAACGGTTGGCCACATACAGCAGCTATCATTGCATATGTATAGGCCTTATACTAGACAAAAGTAGACATATACTATGACAGGGGACCTTACGAAGTAAACTAAATAAAGAATAAGTCAGCTGTCTATATATATATATATATATATATATATATATATATATATATATATATATATATATATATATATATTTATATATATTCTGGCAAGCATCATCACATCTACGAATTTGCACAGACATATATGTTGTGTACATATTATGATGACAAGAATACTAACATCTTTCTGATGTGTAGCTATGACATAAAGTTTGAAAAACTGTTTCACCAGAATCATAGGATGGAGTCTTCACTATGTCACAAGATATCTGGTCACATCTGAATGTTGTATGGATTATCATTGTCTCAGGGTGGTCAGCAATGTCACCCTGAATAAATCCAGACTGATTGGCTGAAATAACCAAGTTGTTTCGAAAAAGTTAAACACATGTTTAAAAATTACTTACTCAAATACTTTTCCTGTACAGCCTAGCCGAGACACAGACCGACGATTATTACACAAGTTATCATCACCTTTTCTTGTGCAAAGGTATAACATTGGCTTCTTTCCAGAATGATGGAAACTGATTTTGATTTAACGACTTATGAAACAATTTTGTACGTGATTTGTAAATTACAGGGGCAGCTTCTTTCAGAAGTGTGGGACTTACTCCGTCAGGACCAGTGGCTTTAGATGTATCAAGACTACTGAGCTGTAAAATTAAATATAGGGGTCCCATTAGGTTTTCAGAATGACTATTAGTTCTTCATCATATTATCTATATCTCACAATACATCCATGTGTATGTAATACACAGTATATCTAACCCCTAGTTATCCATTATATTATTACAGTTTCACATCACATCCATGTGTATGTTAAATGTAAAACACAAAAAATAACAGAGCTTACATTAATGTAATATTTGGAGATAAATGCCACTGAAACGAGTCTTGAGTTGGTTCCCCGCTGATGACTCGATTTTCAGACAGAGGCAAATAAAACCTATACATGGTTGCTCCTGAGTTTAAACTTGATGAATATGGTTTGTTCTTTAAATGAAATAAAGACTTTGATGTATGCAGTGACTTAGAATTACCTTCTTTTAGTGAGTGGAAGGAAAGAGGACTTTTTTTTTGATCATTGGAGCTGTAATGTTCGAACGGTACTTGGGCTTACAGATTTGGATTTGAGTTTCTCTTTGTATTGAATATTAAATAATAGTACTGAAATAGACATGTATTATATATCATTGAGCGAGACCACTTGGTCGTTACCAAAGGGGGGGGGGTAAATAGTTTCATTCTTATGATGTCCTACATGTAGGACATCCTGTGACATGGCCCTATGGACAACATAGTACATTAAAGCTGAAAACCCCTGATAGCTAGATACCTCTGTTACCAGAACACTTTTTTTCGGATCCCAGCTTTTGGTATCAAATTTAATAGGAGAGCCAAGTGTTGGAACCTGCCATCTCCGAACACCTCTCTACTATGACTGTTGAATGTCGAACACTTGATTTGCGTCCCAAAACAACATTTTACACGTAAAGGCTTTGCCTGCTTACCATACCTTCCACCGTTGACAGGAGAATACAGGCCCCCAGTCAAAATTGGCTTGAGAGTCAGCTAAGCAGGCAAGCACAGGCTGAACATTTACAAAAAGGAAAGCAATTTTCTGGAAATTCCTTGATATTTCATGCAGAAATGTACATTTTTTTCATATCGAACAATTTTCCTACCAAATTTATGACATCTAATTTATTCACCTCAGGCGGTTTTATACTATTCACATTTCGTGGTAGTTACCATGGATGTTGTGTCAACCTCAATACTGCAATATTCCTATCGGCTGAATTTTTTGCATTGTTGCATCTTATGGAGGACTTGCTTGGTTATTGAATGTAAACCGATTTTAAGTTGTTCCAGGCAATTAATAATTATTAGCATGTAATTATTCAGCTGAATATTCAGCCCAATATCGCAGACTATACAGCAGTTATCATCAGTGTTCTTGTCTCCAAGGTGTTACATGCACGCAACTGGATGCATTACCTGCATTTGCCCAGTTTGTCATGTATCATGCTATGCTCACCCAGTAGGGCATGCAGCATGCTATGTTCACCTAGTGAGGCATGCAGAGTATGCACAACTAGGTTAGAGTGCGGCATGTTATGCTCACCTTGTGGGGGCGTGTGGCATGCTATATTCACCTAGTGGGGTGTGTGAAATGCTGTGTTAACCTAAACTGGTGCATGAGGCATGCTATGCTCATCTTGCAGGGCGTGTGGCATGCTATGCTCACCTGGGAAGGCAGGCAGAGTATGCACACTTAGGGTGGCGTGCAGTGCGTTATGCTCACTTAGTGGGGCGTGTGGCATGCTATATTAACCAAGTGGGAGTGTGCGGCATGCTGTGTTCACCTAGTGGGGAATGAGACATGCACTGTTCATCTAGTTAGGATTGCAGAGTGCTAGGGTAGCATACGGTGTGTCATGCTTATGTAGGCGGGTGTGAGGCGTGCTGCGCTCTATATAAAGCACAGTTTCAACTGTAGGAGGTCTCTTCCTGGGGAGCTGTCAGTGTGATCAGCAGCCAGCCGTCTGCCTTGTTGTGTGGGACTGATAATCAAGAGCTATGAGTTACAGAGCAGAACATTACCCACTTTCACAGACTCTACAAATATATATATTCACTACCTTAGATCCGGATTCCCAATGAACTGCTTATCTTTGGAGGTCTTCACGGACATCACATAGCTGCTTGCCTTTCTTATCCACACAAATTGGGGCACTGGAAGACTGGGGCACAGTCCACCAGCCAAATTAGAAAAAACATGGCACTCGAATCAGCTTTATAGGGAGCTTTTAGCAATAAAGATCCAAACATTTTGCATGGCCCTGCACTGCAGTCGATTTAGAGCTGGGATGGTGTATTTTCATTAGTTTCCATGATAATTGTGAGGATAACATTAAAACTTGACTGCTGAGCCGACTATCAGGCCACATTCTATAGCTGGCTGGTGGCCTGTCAAAGGTCGTAGGTCAGCTAAGCATTCAACTTTAAAACTACTGTGTGTAGAAACATCAAAGTCTATAAAGTGGATTGAAGGGAAAAGCTTCATAAAAATGTAGTGTCCCTTTGTATGAAACCTCATTTTGAAAAGTAAACTTTTTATTTGTGATTACCTCAATTTCAAAAATGAACCTTTTATTTGTGGTTGCTTTATCTCATTCTATACTACGGTAGTAAAAACTTTGGTCAGAGGCTTTTGCACTGCATGGTAGGACATGTTGTAGGTCCTCTCGCCAGGAAGTGCAAAAACCATAGACAGAATGTCAGGCATGTTGTAACTTGAAAGAAAGCTCTATTCATGAAGAATTCAAATATGTAATTGTCATCTTAAATCTGGGAAAATATAACCAATGGAAATGCACACCTCTAGCCAGCAAAACATCTGTGTATTGAGTTGCTTATTCAGCTGAGTACACATATAATTGATATCTGTGACCTCCCCCACTTGCAACTTAACTTTGAAATAGTTCTGCGAACAGATACTCATTCCTCATTGCAAAGCTAGGTTTATAGCTGAAATACTGCATTCCTACCTAGTGAGCACCTGGAGGTAAATTAACATGCAGGTGTATAGATACATATATATGTTGTTTACAACCTGTCCTTTAAAATTTATCCTTTTATTTGAGGTTGCTTTAACATGCCATCTAATGAAAATACACAAGTCTAGCAAGCCAAAACTCTGAGTATTGGGTAACGGGTTTGAGTACTTCTGGGGATTTAGTACTTTTTATTTTTAGTCAGGTGGGGTGGGCTTATTAGAACAGAGACCATTATTGGGAAGACAACAATTCTAATAAAATTGAAAATTGAAAATTAACTGGCCCTCTGCCTGATAAGCATACTGAGTTTCCGAATGCTGTATACATTTCACAAGGCAGCTACACTGCAACCTGGTTCCAAGTGTGCCTCACGACCAAGTTTAAAAGGCACTTCATAATTTCTCCATTGACAGCACATGGTGCATATTGTTTGATGAATATCATTGTCTGTAGAACTTTTGATTCAACCGACTATATTATACACTAGAATGAAAGTTATAAACACATTTAATGTACAGTAAAAACCTTCCCAATTAAACACTTGCTTTTCTTTCATCCTACATTTTGTGGCCATTATCTTATAGGGAGCATTCAAATTTCACACTGATTTTACCTCCCATTAGTGAACACCTCACTTTTGCAAATAGTGATATTATCTGGGTCCAAATCCAACAAATTTAACATGGGTTATATGCATAGTGTATATATTACCAAACAAAAAAAGAGAAAGCCAGATTTAGTAATGAATTGTAGATGTTCAATAGTTCGACGAAGCAAGGGCATGAACTGTGGAGGCGATGCTGTGCGACTATTTTCGTTTCTTCTGAAACTCGTTAGGCGCCTTAAATACCGAAAAGGAGAGAATAGATGTGATTATTGATCATTTAATTAAACATATGTTAAAGGGATTGACATGATTCTCATTTGTTTATTGTTGTATACATATTGAAACTACACTAGAGGATAATAAAGAGTGTAACATAAATAGGAATTGCTTCGTCTGGTTCTTTTTGGTATTAAGTGTTAAAACCTTTGGTCTGTGGTTTTTGCAGTGTCTGACAAGTCATACTGCAGCTGCCTTTAGAGAAGCTGCGACATTACTTTGCAGGCAGTGCAAAAACCACTGACTGTAGACTAGGCATGTTGATTCTTGAATAAAAGCTCTCTTATGATGAATTTAAATATGCAAATGCTATCGCAAATCCAGGTAAATATATAGATGACAATCAGCGACTGGTACGGATTGAGTTAAACATGTACTATCAAAATGAAAGACTTACATCTAATTTGTATATAACTCTACACGTATGGGAATAACATTTGAAGAAAATAAAGAGCGTCGTACTTTAAAATCTCTCCAAGCCTAGCAAAAGGCAACATCTCCATTTCTAAAAGAAAAAAAAAGAAAAATAAAATCCCGTACATGTGTATACTGAATATTGGATCCTTGTGTACACAGTGTGCGTGATCAGGTATACAAAAAGGTATACTTAATTCACTATCGTCGTCTTTCTATTGTATTCAAAATCTTACTTCATTGGTCAGTCATCTTGCATATCATATTTTAACCATTTGCTGCCCCATGGCTTCCAACGACATCAATCAAGTGAGTGAACAGTTTCCCAAAACCTACTAAACTGCAACTAAAACAATATTCTACATGTACATAGATAGAACTTTATTATATTTTTTCTACTCTCCCTACCTAATGTAAGAAAAGAACCAAAAACTAAATAAATGCATAAACGAATATTTTCACAGCCATTGACATTCATTTTGATATTATGACTCTAAAAATATTGCTATCTATTATGCTATACACATTGGTATTGCAACTGAGCAACGCAAGGGTGTTCCGTGTTTAGGTTTTCAATGTTTTTTTGTTTTTATTTTATTTATTTTTGTTGTTGTTGTATTCAGGGTTACCATCTGGAAACATTAACAGGACGTAACAAGCTTCTTACGATGATATTGTCATATTTAGTCATTTATGGTGGTTATCCATTCCATTTTTGTCAATTAAGACATTTATTGGGTCCTACCATATCATAAAACTTACGCGTTGAAGCATTTTCTCTTGTGGGTATTCACTTTGTTTCTTTTCGCTGATTTTTGTCTTCTTTTAGGTCTTATTGCAGACCCGTTTCTCCGCTGAACAGAGGCATTTTGCGGAAATGCAATCAAAGAATGATGCGAAAACAAGAAAATAAGAAACACGACTGCGATAAAGCGAAAATACGACGACGAAAATAAGACATAAAAATGTTGTAGTTTCGCAGTCGTATTGTTGCACTTTCGCAGTTGGGTTTTCTTATTTTTTGTTTGTTTTTGTATTCATTATCTACTCAAAAGACAACGACGAAAAATGCCAAAATACAAAAATTACAACTACGAACATACGAAAACTCCACCTCGAAAACACGATATAATTTTTGTCTTATTTTTGTGTTGCTCTTTTGCATTTTTGCCTTTAAGTTTTCGTGTCTTCTTGTTTTAGCGCTTTGTTTTGACGTATTTTTTATAGGAATATTAGATGGCACTAATGAAGGATTCCAAAATTATGGGAAACTTAGTGTTCCATGCTTCTACTAAAATGCTGTAAGGAGCTGCATCTTTTTAGTATACAAAATATGTCAATGTGCAGAACCTGACTATACAACAACTTGAAAGCTCCTGGGCACTGGTATATAAGGTTCACTCGGTGCAATATAGGTCAACTATGTTACAAAAACGGCAGGTTTCAAACTGCAATTTCAAGTTTCACACTGTTTGGTTTAATGTAAATGCATTCAAATGAAGTCACGTGTACTGTTATGTTACAGCGTTTATATGTTGAACCTAATTATGTCAAAACAGCTTCATTCGTAGTGCATGACAATCTGTGCATTGAAGTACCGAAAGACTGTTACCAGAGTTTCGCTCAACTATGTTACACCGGATTGATACCATGATAACGTTGTAACAGATAGTTCAGTATGTGTTTAAAGAAGTGAGTATATACTCTTTACCTCGCAAAGAAACTTTGTGGGCAGGATGGAATGGTGCTGAGCTTGAAGTAATATTTCATTTAATAAAAAAACCATTTCATTTAATAAAAAACCAAAGGACAAAAAATTTATCAGTATATTGATTAGTGCTCAACTATGTTGCAGCTATAAAATTGGTAATAATATCCGTGGTTACATACAGATTTGACACAGGAATCGATCCTGTAATGTCTTTAATCTCGGGGACTTGGTTTCAAATACATGCAAATTAGCTTGGCCTTTGGGTAAAATAGCAAACAATCGACTATGCTACGTATCATAGTGGAGCGAAAATTTTGCCGTCATTCATTATTTCTGTGCTTTATCTGAGCAGATGCGGCCAATAAAATTGATTATTGTACAAAAGAACATACACACATGTCTAGCACATCTGTCCATGTTACAGGGTACTTTATTCTCCTCACGAGCATCTGGAAATGATACTTATTTGTGGAATGCCCACATGAAAAGGCCATGCAAAAAGTTTGTGTTGTTTTTTTCCATTGCTTATGTAGTATATTTTGTGAACCTTAAAAGTCCAATATCATATGGGTCTGTAATACTAAGTGCTATTGTCTGCAATCTTATACATTTGGGCTCAAATGTATTAAAATTAGCTCGACCTGGGGGGGGGGTGTAGGAAAGACAACATATATTTGCTATCATTTAACATTTTCCGGCTATTTTCAATGACAAGTCAGCAGATGTTGCTAATAGAATTTCCTCCTGTACATAAGGCCATACACACAATGTCTAGCACATCCTTCCGTGCTTTTGCATGCATTAAGATTATTGTCAATTTGCAATACATCATGGAAGAGCTAGTGTAATACTCACCCTATAATTACCCTACATACATGAATGAGCTTCATCTACATCCTTTACAAAAATATAGTCCGAACAAGTCCTCTTTGTTAGAAATATAACATGTCACTTCATAAGCAAATCAATGAATCGTAACATTGTTGACTCCTCAGCTGACTCCCAAGTGTAAATAAACATCATAGTGACTTTACAAAGGACACCCATCCCACGATACGATTCGTTTGTTTCAGGGCTATTTCTGGGAAGATATGTGTTAAACATAGGTCTGCATATGTCGGTGAATTAAACGCAATAATTGGATCACTGATCCGTGACACCTTTGATATGCTTGAATGAGCGAAAAAGTAATCTGTAACATTGTCGATCTTATGTTTGTCTCCAAAGCATGAGCAAATGTGATGATGATATCAGGAAAAATATACTACCAATTTTGTATAAGGGTCACCTGCTTTCTTCACAAAAAATACAGTCGAACTAAATCCTATGTGGTTTAAAATAAAGCACATTGCTGCATCATCAAGTTAGTGAATCGTCACATAGTCGACCCCACAGCTGACTTTAAAGCATGAAGAAACATCATGATTGACTTTACAAAAGACCCATTCCACCATATAATTTGTTTGTTACATCTTTTTTTCTAGGAGGACATGAGCCAAAAACAAAGGTCTGTATATCTGTATGAATGAGGTCCTAACGGTCAGGTCGGTGATCCGTAACATAGTTGATTTGCTTGAATGAGTAGCGATATATATATAACTTCATACAATGTAGTTCCAACAGCAAATCAGCTCTGCTATTATGTGCAAAATGTCAAACAAGACCTTGTGAGCATACACCCTTGCTGACAGCACAATTTGACACATTTTGTTTTTCTGTGTTTTTGTTACCCCAAATTGCCCTTAATCTTGGATTCACTCTAATATGCCACCATATTCTTGTCTCTTGACGTCGTACCTCCACGTTGCTTTTTCTGTTAACTCTGCGGCACTTTGCAGTGACATACATGTATTTTGGTCCATGACCTGCGTTTAAGGAATACGCAAGTGACCTTGCCTTCCATTGTACTGTGAAATTTTGAATGTAGCATTTGTCTCAAAGTCAAAGTCAAAAGTAAAAAATCCTTTATTTTACCAGGTAGCTCTTACAGTAAAAACTGATTTCCAAGAAGGCCCTGACATGGATACAAACACAATATTTACATGACAAACAGGACACCACAGCATACATGAAACTAAAACCAATAAATAAGGGCTATAAACACTGTTTGCAGGGGTCAGGTTAAAAGCACATATATCACGCTTGGTCAATATTTCCTGGACCAGGCAGATTTGAATGATGGAAAATTCGGCGCCTGTCTAGTTTGAACACTCAAACTTTTCCAAGATGTGGCTCCTTTGTAGCTAAAAGCACGTTGCCCAGATTGTATATTACATTTTGGTAACACTAAACTGTTTGTAGCACTGTACCTGGTATTATGGAAGTGACTTGGGCGGCTGAACGGTTTACAAAGATATTCTGGGGCAAGTCCATTTAGACATTTAAAAACAAGAGTGCATCTGTGGTAAAATAATCTTTCAGGAATGTAAAACCATTTCAATTCACTATGCACTTGAGATGTTGGTGTATCAAATGGCACTTTGTAGTTTGATCTTACCAGCTCTGTTTTGCAGTCGTTGTAATTTGGACAGCTGCAAGATGTTACAATGTATATTGTTACAATTGTCTTGGCTGACATTGTGGAGAGTTTGGTGACCTGTTATACCGATGGTTGCCGTTCATATGAAATTTTCTTTCGGTCTACCAAACTGTTCTTCAGCACAGGTCCACATACGCTGTAGTTTTTAAGTGTCTTCCATGAACTGGTATTTGGGTTAGAGTGTGTCCAATTGCACTTCTTTCAATTCCAATCACTGCAAAGGTGCCCCTAACCTGATTTACTGTTATGATTCTTGATTTACATTCTTCGTGAGAAAAAAGGTCACTCATGGACGCGCACACCACAATTTGATAATTGCTACCAAATCCTGCGTAGAAACTCGTGATGCCGCTTTTCGTAAAAATGTACCTCCTGATATTGTTTTACATGCATAAGTGGTTTATTTGTGATTTTGCGTCTTTTCAGTGATTGTGTGCGGAACTTCGCCACTGCAGCTATATTCCAAATTCACGGTAATCTTTATTCTCAAATATGGAATTGTGACTGATGATGGCTTTCTGTTTTTAAGCATTCTGTAATCCATGTCAGGTAGGCTCGGGAGTAAAATGGTACCAAGCCCCTCCCCTATTGGTAGATACAGGATATTTCCCGGAATGAATAATTGCGTTATACGCAATGGCGCTCCACACAGCGAAAATCTCGTTCCCTGGTTGGCTGCGCGAGGTAGCGCGTGATTTGGAATCAACACTATATTCTCCACGAGGATAGGAACACAGATCATATACGTACGTAGCCATGAGAGCTCGCCTGCACTTGCTAATATGTTAAGCAGAGCCTAAGACTCGAGCGTCAGGCATTAAAAAGTCTCAATAATGACGTTGGTGGATCGGGCAGTAGCACCTGGTCGCTCAGTCCCTTTAGCAGCCATTTACTTAGCCAGTCTAGAGTGGGGAGGCCAAAGTACCTTGAGCAGCCGAACGAACCCATCTGTCCTATAGCCTTTCTTTTCGTTAGACCCTGTTCCACAAATTCCACATGCTGTGCCCATGATCTCTACATCCCCATTGAAATAGTGTTGTGACCTGCGGCAGAGACATTGAGGGTAGGAGAGTGGTTGTTGGAATCTCGCGCGACAACATCAAGTCTGGGCGTTCATTGGCAACATGGGGCTGAGGGGCCTCTGACGGACATAGTGTGAGTTGCAATCTGGAAGGCTTCCACAGGCGACCTGGTCACTGGTGACCGCAAAAATTAACATTGACGTAGAAAGGGGAGTCCATACACTAGATACTGAGTAGTCTTCTGATTGGAGAATTTACCGTTCTCTTTTGTTCTGTGTTCACATGTATTTATGGTAAGAGCTCGCTCACGCTCGCTATTACTAAATGACTAATATATATATATATATATATATATATATATAATTTATATATATATTATGTCTCCTTTGTTTTGACATATATCGCAATAAATAGGGGAAAAATTAAATATATATATATATATTTATATATATATATATATATATATATATATATATATATATATATATATATATATATATATGTATATTAAATAAAAATGGTTCTCCGTGACGAAAAGTTCTGTGCAAGAAATAACTGAATCAGGATAAATGGAGAATTGGTTCAACATGGTCATACTTTGCTTTCTATTACGCTGAGTAGCCAACTTAGAAGATGTACGAGGCGATTAGATAGGTGGCAGTTCATCCTGCTGATAATACAATGTATGTAGTAACCCAACCTTGCTTAAACCGTGGCTTCTTTAAGTTGTGAACGGATTGATCATAGGATCGTTAGGCTTTTGCAATCTGGCATACCCTGTTGTCATAACCTGCATCACAATCAAAATAGCTAAAGAATCTCTGCATTGCAGGACAAAAAAACTTTCAGCAATATAGGGAACTTCCTTTATATCCAAGGCTTCACCATCAACAAGGGTAAGTAATGACATGTGTGCTTCAGCGGTACATAGCATGGATTCTTAGCAGGAGTAATGGCATGAATCAGGCCCAACGCCCGACTTTGATTCTGAGGGTGTCTCCGTTTAAAAAAAGTTTGGACCTTTTCTCTATACTAACTTGTCATACTCTTAACACCTTGACCCAATCGGGACTGAAAAAACATGTTTCACTTCATGAAAATTGTCGCTGTGCCGATTGATGTCCTGCCCGTCTTGTCTTTTCGTCCATTCACTGCAAGACGGGTTAATATAGGGCCAAGCACTCTTCCCCAATTGTGTTTCATGCCGAATCATATCTGGAGAAATTTTTCTGTGTGTCATTAATTGTCATGGAATAAAGTATGTTTAAATCAAATAATTTAGATCTTCTCCGTATCGAAGTCGTTATCTAATTTATGGTATGCTACGTCGAATACAATGAACCGAATCGATCATTATGACTCCAATTGACCAAAACGTACGCGTAAAATCCAGTCTCTATATTTGTGAGGAGTATAATGTGCTATTGATGAGCATTGACATGACATCAAACCAATAGTTCCATTTTACTTTTTATCTGTGGTCAATTCATTTTTGCCGTCTAAGTATTCGAGGCATTTCTATCATCGGGTTTTTTATAGCAAGTAAACTAAAGATACATAGTGTAATTGGCTATATCCCCTTGAGAATGAAAAAAAATATCAAGTAATTTCGAGGTTGAATCGAGTTATTTTTCTTCCTTATTTTTGCAAATCAGCTTAATTTAATGAGGTCGAGCCACACTTATCACGGTCGATTTATAAATAACTTGTGTCGAGTTACCAAAGTTGAAATGGAGCCAAGTAGCCTGAGGTCCGGGCACATTTACAATAATGTGGTCACATATGCTACCCCCCCAAAAAAGAGTAATGATTGACTGAGATCGAGTTATTGTACCGCTTGTGTGATTTTCACTTTGAACATTACTGTCAAATGCAGTTTGTCCTGTTTCGGTGGTACTTACAGATGCCCCTTTCTCATGTGTCAGACTGAGTCATGACAACCTGCTTGCATACCCACCTGTTGTCATATTGTCATTGCAGATCAAGACTGTCAGGATGGTAACCATTAAAATAATTGTCTATTTTCAGAAGAACAAATAGATTTGTTCATCAGATCAAACCGATTTGATCATGTGATTTAATACTTAGCCTCCTGATTAAATATTTGTTCACTTGATCAAATACTGAATAAAACATGAAACGGCGGTTTCATAATATATATATATATATATATATATATATATATATATATATATATATATATATATATATATATATATATATATATATAATGTAATATAATATATTGCTGGGGAAAAGCCAGTTCTTCATTGTGTACATGTTTGAGTGTGGGGGGGGGGGAGTGGGGGGATGGGGGGTGTATATTTTATTATACCATTGGTTCTGTCACCTCTTTTGGGAGTATGTTAGCGATAATCACTCAAGTACCTCCTGGCATGCTGGCACTTGACATTTAACTCTCTCATGTCCCAAAAGTGATTTTGCTGAATGTAAATGTCCAACCATTGTACACATAGATTGATTTCTCCTGCCCTACTTTGAAAAAGAAACCTGGATCCCTTCCCTCTGTCCGAACACACACTTTTAATATGCTCTTTTCACTGACTCCTCTTTTACAGTCCTCTTTCCAGCCTTCAGTCACATTTTAACCTATATACACTTTCCAATCAGCAACCACATTATATCCTTTCAGTTCTTATATATCTGCTAACTTATCTATGTCCTCAACCATCTTGTTTGTTCCTTGACTGCCTCATTGTAATCTTTCCTCCACCACCTGCCTTCACTTACTGCTTGAAGATACCCCGAGTACTTGAATGTTGCTTTAGCAATCCTGTTTGTGATTTCATTCCATCCTAACTCTCCTCGGACTGTTTCTGTTGCTGTTCATGGTGGTGCCCTCAGAACCCACTTCCCAATCTCATTCTGTGCTTTTCCATTCCCTGGATACTTCCCTTCCTTATTGAAATTGCATCTAAGCCATATATCATTCCTGGTATTGCAACTCTATACCATAATACCCTTGCTGTGTACGCTGTGTTGAAACTGTTCAGTGTCGTACCTTTTATCATTCCCTCCGTACAATTCACTTTCTGTTTTATATTTTCCACCTGTTACCTGACATTGCCTTTACTTGTTGCTTTTATCGAAACGCCCTGTTATGCATACTTATTGACCTCCCAAATTTCGATCAACTGTTCTCTACCTTTTGGAACTGCCCAAATCTTCATCACTTATTCCCATCTGGTTTCTTCCCAAGAAGCATGACTTTACTCGTATCCTGGATTCTAACTTTCATTTATTCCCTCACTTTTCTGTTATGTTCGGCATATATTGTAGTTCTTTCTGAGACTCTGCCATGAGCACAATGTCATCTTCAAAAATAAATCTGTGGTTTTCAGAATACCTACCTATATTTCCTTATCACACTCCACTAACTGATCCCCCAACTCCTTAATATACAGAGCAAACAAAATTGCGGACAGCACACACCCCTGCTTTAAGCCTATATCAAGACGTGCATTCTCAACCTCTACTTTTTTAAATGAATGTAGTGTACATCTTCACACAACGCTTTCAGAATTTCCAGAAAATTTCCATCAAATACTAGTCCACTTTGTTTTTTCCCATAGGACATCTGTCCATACCGTGTCATGAGCTTTCCTAAAATCTAAGAATCCCATGAAGAGTTTCTTCCGCTTTTGTCTTGCCAATCCTCACACCTGGGTCAATGTGAAGATGTGGTCACCTACCCGACTACCTGGTTAGAGGAGGCAAGAGTTGCCAAAATACTTTAGCTAGGATGTCATATGTAGGGGTACGGTAAGTGCATTGTTTTCAGAAGCATCCATGTCTGTGCAAATAGAAAAGCATTGTTTCTTTACCTTTGTCGCGAATTTAGTCGTATCCGTACCCATATCCGTATCCGTATCCGTGCATATAAAATCCTGGCTTAAAAGACGCATACTACAGGAATATCTCGTTAAATTGCGAAAGGAGCTCCGGGTTCATCGAGTCAACCGTAGAATATAGTGTATGGTCCGCTTCCGCGTCAGTGTCTACCTTTTAGTGTCTGCCTTCTCAAAGTCGGGGGTTTACTTATTATGCGACTTTGGCTGTCGTGGAATGATATTATCACTTATCCACTTCGGAGGCAAAATGTGCCGGCGGGAAACATTTGTGTCTTGCAGAATCAGTACGGTTTAGATTAGACGAGATGTATGTGTGGAATCTTTGGAAGACATGTTGAGTCATGTCAAGGTCGAATCGCGTTACTTTGTTTTTGCACACATGCAAATTACCTAAATTTTATGAGATCGAGCTACATTTATCACAATCGATTTATGTAAAAGTATTTTGCCTAATAATATTGCATTACATTGACCTAAGCTCTGCAGTAACCTGTTCTTTTTTGTAAAGCATATGACCAGTTGAAAGACTACTCTACAACAGAAAAAAAAAAACGCTAAAGATTTTATATCAAAATACTTGAAGTTTTCGCTTTTATAAAGCATATGCCCAGTTGAAAGACTACCCTAAAACAGAAAAAACACGCTCAGGATTTTACGTCAAAATATATGAAGTTTTCGCTTTTGAATATTCAAGCCATTACGTGCACCCTAATTTATTTAGGTGATGGTGCTTTGGTTTCGACTGCCGCCAGAGTATATGAACCGTGGCGATCTATAACATGCAGCTACATTTCACACTTATACGGTAAAGTTCGTATGCATATTGCTAAACTAACGCTGTATCAAATTTGCGTGTGTGATATTGGGGTACTGTTGAGTGTATAAGCCCAAAACGTACATATAGAAATAATTCCCTTATTTCTCTATTGGCAATCATTCTGGCATTTATTGCAATACGGTATGTACTACACATGTAAACCTCTTACTTAGCATGCGTTTAATCCGTCATATACAGAGTACACACACACACACGTACACAAATTATGGCTATGCCGTTTGGTATGAAAGTGTGCGGACATCAACTCTTGGTACTTACGGCTTGCATGGTATCATATAAAACTGTACGTGGCGATTTATCAATGTATGACCTTTCAAATAGATTTCAATCAGTAACCTGATACTTATCGATGTTATACATATTGGCATATGTATCAGAATTACATGGAGTCATCACTGGTTTCCGGTTCCTGTTGATATCTTTTCATCAATAAGGGAAGTCGAGTGATAGATTTACCTGCCACATGTCATGCGACATGTGGCGCCACCATTGATGGTCCAACATGTTATTTTCAATCAAATCTAGTGGAAGCGAAGCAACTCCTTTTTTTCTTTAATATCATTGCCGTCGAGTGAACTGTACGTAGGCCCCCTTGCTTTGACGACTCGGTAGCATAAATGATAGAATATTAACATCAACACCATGTTTATACACAAGTGAAAGCCGAATATGGCATCTAACGCTTCAAGATTCCGGTGATCACTTTGATCCCATCTTGGATTTGCTTTCTCACCTGAAAAAAGAATATCGCAGAATTATTGTCAAAGTCTAATGGTTCAGAACGAACTTCTTTGTTCAATAGACAACTAACCTATTGGGCAATTAGCCCAGTGCTTTATTTGTAGAGCCGTCCACACGTCTTTTAGCTGGTAAGCACAGTGATTAATAAAGCAAAATAACAAGAGGCCCATGGGTCTCTGCTCACATATAATCTGACAACCATCACCAAGAAATTCATTTGCTGAAAAGCATTCCATCCATGACCATGAACAATTAGTCAAAATCATCTATACGATGCAACATCAAATTTTCACATGAAATTATTTGTTATACATTAAGTTTCGTTCTCTGTCTTTATCAACATATTGGATTTAGTGTCCTTTTCTTAAGTGCTTAATGGCGTTGCAAAATAGGTCAACGTCACACAACATATTACAAAATTTGCTCATTGGCCTGATGCATATTTGGTGTAAGTTATGCAGTTTTATCTCAATTTATTGCGTCATGGGCAGCACAATAAAATCATTTCCTGATATGCATTCCTTACATGATCTTGAAAAAGTAGGTGAAGGTCACCCACATTATGCGGTATCAAACTTCCATATATTATACACATTAAAGGTACATTTAGCATTGTTAACCTTCTTATTTCTCAACATGTCAAAATTAGTGTTCTTTATTACTTCCCTAATGAGCTTTAAAATAGGTCGTCACCCCAAATTTTCCAAAATTTGACCATTGGCGTAATGCATATTTGGTGCAAGTTTTGTGGTTCATCTCAAATCATTGTGTCATTGGTTTCACAATAAAATGATTTCCTGATATGCTTTCGTTCTATGAGCTTGAAAAATTAGGTCGAGGCCACCTACAGTAAGCAATTTCAAACTTCCATATATGACACACATTTAAGGTATATTTGGCATTGTTTGCCTTCTAACACCTTAATACCACCAGTGAAATCACCATGCCTCACATGGCACAGACTTTTGTCTTATATAATATTCTTTTGCTGGTATATTCATACATGTGCTTAAATTCAAATGTAATGGCCATAACAAAAAATAATTTCCTAATACGTATTCCTTCCATGACGAAGAGAAAGTAGGTCCGAGCAGGGACGTGTTATAACACGTCCCTGGTCCGAGTCATCCATATAATGCAACATTAACTTCTCCGTATGATACACATTGGTGGTACATTTTGTATCATTAGCCTTATTCTTTCTCAGCATAATGAAGTTAATGTGTATTCAACACCTTTTGGTGCACATATTGCATAATACTGCAGGGGGAGCCACCAAATTTCGACACGTTTTCGTCTTTTTTGCCGGATCACTCCCATCAAGTTTCGAGAAAATTCATCAAAACATTACAGAAAAAAGACAGATTCTCAAAATTTACCTTTTTTTTGACCCAAACATTATAATATACGATAGGTGGCTTCACCAGTATCGAAATCGACCCATATTTCCATACGCTATCTGAGCGTTATATGGGGCTAAGTTAAAAACTGTTGACTGTATCGTGTTCACAAAGTTTGCGGTCAGACGGACGGTCGGACCGATGGACCGACATATATGAGTGACCGCATTTGCTCTGCGATCTATGGTCAGCAGAGGTAAAAGAGTGCCAAGACAGAAATAAGTTTGATGGGAACTCTTTAGCTTAACTGAATAACAATTGTTGTAATTTTGAAAGATATTGTTTCAATAGAGTAGAGTCATCCTAGGAGCGCCCAATATAAGTGGTTAAACATGTGAGGTAAAACTGACTAAATAATGCATGCGTGGGGGTACTTCTCATTTTAATGAGGACAAACAATAACAAACAAACGCAGGCCGACGAATGAATGAGAGGATAAATCGACAGATAGATGAACCTACAGTAATTTGTAGATGCATGAGTAACTTCAAAGTCAATCTGAGGTTGTCAAACTACAGGCTAACTACGAGTTAACTTCCGGTTGGGTTAATCCAACTTGGCTTGCACAGGAATCGGTCAAATGCAGGTTACACAGCCTCAGATTGAAACCAGTCTTCTCTCTCTCTACCTTCTCAAAAACAATGGGTTTCTCTCTCATTTATTGTCCATGTTTACTAGACGACACCTACTGTCACAGTTCTGATATTTTTCATTGAATAATTTAATTGGCATGCTTGGGCGTGGTAAGTTGTGTCACCGGTCTTGCAGAAGCGTTCAACATGGGCCAAAGTTAAAAGTTAATTTACCCCCCCCCCCCTTAAAAACAAACGATCCTGAAAATGGTGGAGTCATTACAAGGCATACTGGAAAGTAAAAAAAAAAAAAACAAACAATGACGGATGAATTATTGAGAAAAAGGATAAAACCTGGGACACGTTAACACAACAGTTTAATGCCAGGCATGGAGTAATCAAGCAAAGCAAGAAACAGCTGAAAGACGCCCGGACAGACAGACAGACAAACAGACAGAGAGACAGACAGACAGACAGACAGATAGACAGATAGATAGACAGATAGATAGATAGATCGATCGATCGATCGATCGATCGATCGATCGATCGATCGATAGATAGATAGATAGATAGATAGATAGATAGATAGATAGATAGATAGATAGATAGATAGATAGATAGATAGATAGATAGATAGATAGATAGATAGATAGATAGATAGATAGATAGATAGATAGATGTGTCACGACAGGCGGGAGTTTTTAATATTCCAAAGTGAGGCTCTCCTATTTCGTTGTAGAATATTTTTATCTAACACCATGGCTGATGGAAGCCCACAGGAACAAGGCTCACAGTCCTAGGTATGAGATTGTTTAAAAAGGACGGAGAACAAGATAATTGCAAGAGATATGTAAAAAAACAAACAAACAAACAAACAAAAAAACAAAAAAAAAAACACAAAAAAACAAAAAAAAAAAAAAAAAAAAACCAAAACAAAACAAAACAAAAAAAAAACCCAGCTCCAATATTGAGGTTCGTCTACGAGTAATATGCTTAAGCATATTACTGTGTCGATAGATTATGCAATCCGATCTGGCAGGTAATACCCGTGGGAACCCGGGTATTTTAATACCTGTCTGGTGGCTACCCGGGTATTAATAATCACTGTCCGCCAGAGCCCTAGTTGCTTCTATCTTAAAGGTGTGGACTTTTTTTATGACTCTTTCTACCCGATCAACAAAAAGAAGGCGAGCCAGATGGTAATCCAGGATTCTTCACACATATCCCGTGAAGATCACCCGCTGATGTGTCCTGCGACCATCCTGGCCCTATACATAGGCCACAAACAATAAAAATAATGTCATATTGAAACCTTCACTTGCACGTATTTCGAGCAAAACCCCAACAGAAAGTGTTTTTGCACTTAAATAGGAAGGTCATAAAATGATAACTCAGAGTTAGCCATACCTTGGGGGCAAGGTTAAAAAGAAACCATAATGTAACTCGAAGTTAACTTGGAAGTGCATGTGTACAAACCTATCTTTCAGTTAACTGTTGGTTAACTTCATGGTCTGATAACTTGGAGTTAACTCAAACGTCAACAACTGGCCACTAGATAGATAGGCAGACAGAAAAAAACATACAGACAAACAGGCAGCCAGCCAGAAAGGAAGGTAGGTATGTAGGCACATGTAGACAGGCACACAGACAAACAGACAGACAGACAGACGGACAGACAGATAAACAGACATCCAGGCAGACGGGTATGTCTGAAAAAAATACTCAGTCATAGCAAAAAGACAAAAACACGTTTTCACAAGTGCAGCAAAAGCTACTTACTCAGTGGATGAGACGGTTCGTAGAGGATGAATGCAACATGTAAGAACCAGGTCCCCATTGACTGCATACAGTAAATCCTTACCAAATTCGCCGTAAAAAGAGTTGGTCGTGCTAGTTCCACGAGTACCGCAACGGCACATGCACATACAACAAAAATTGGAAGAACGTGCACTTTGGACTCCATTGGGGATTTGTGGACCATCATGCCGTGAAAGGCTAACTCGATGGCAGCCCAGGAAAGGCCCAAGACAGCACTCAAATAAGTTGCTCCTTTTGGCAGGGGTACTTTATAGAACATGAGGACATCTATGACTCCGTGGACAATAAAGGCAAGGAACATGGCCATATGTTGCAACTCCGTTACATTAGCAAAATTACCAGATGAATCGTAGAAATTGATGCCCTTTTGGACGAGTCCACCGCCAAAACCTGACAAAAAGGTATGAAACATGTCATTAAGCACCTACGATTTGGCACAAGGAAGAGTGGTTTCTATTTTAATAAATTTATGGTTACTGATTGCTTTGCTTTCTATTTCATACCCGTATATCAAATTCACGAATATAGCAGTAACAGGTAAAAGGCTACTTGTGAGCACGCACAATTAATTGAATATAAGGGCATCAGATGCTCGCCAAACATTGGCCGTGCGTGGCAGTGGCGCCGCATTGGCCGTATGCAGCATGTGCCCTGAGACGGCTTAAAGGCCCTGTCAGCCTTGCGCACACACAGCATAATGTCCCAAGAGGAGAAAATGTATTCGTAAACACTACCATTCAGCGGAAAACTGCGCACTTATGTTATTCGGCACTCGAGTCCACCCGTACTTTAAAAATGACTATAAAGTTGGGTCTACATCGTCAGACATACAAACTGGGGTAGTCGTTTCTGATCGGATGTGAAAACCATGGGATTTTTGTTTTGTTTTTGTTTTTGTCTGTAACACTTTCCAAACCAAGTCGCTCGTATACCGCTTCAACAATACCTACAAACTGCCGCAGCTCTGCCGCTTTTCCGGTGCCATTTTCAATGGCAATATCACCATAACCACCTGAAAGTGTCATTCAATCAATATTACTGTCATAGACTGGGGGGGGGGGGGGGATCTGCAAAGTAGCTAGTTAATGATCCCGTTTACCCTTTGCCCGTCCCACCAAAACTTGTACTTTTTGGTTAGAATAGTATTTCAGACACCGGGCGCACCCGGTAGTACGTTGGTAACGTGTGCCCCTACCATGATACCGAAAGAATAATGATTCTTTTACGTCAAATCATTCGATTTTCGCCTGACCATATATGCTTATGTAATCTATCTATAAGAACTTCTGATACTTTGTTAGAAAGGGAATTGAATATAGTTTGAAAGTAAAACAAAAAATATAATCTTTTTTTACTATTGGGAAATATTTATGATTATTGGCCATTTTTGATAAAAAATAAGTGTAATTTTGTAGTAAATACCTGAAGAAAAGTGACTCAATTTCAGAAGCGATATAACAAGGGCTGTAGTGAATATATATTTTTCTTTAAATTCTCAATTATTTTGTATTATAATACAACTATCTGAATGAAGTTTAGTCATTTTGGTAGAAAGCAAAGGACCATCACCCTACCATAAAAAGGCGCGCTTTTCTGTGAACTGCAATAAATAGCAGGCACTCCTTGTAAGTATTAGTGTGCTGTAAAAAGACACAGTGAAGTTTCTTTTATTTCTTTTCGTGTGTAGGTATAATTATCGATATTAAAATTTTAAGATTTATATTTTGGCAGTTTATGGAAAAGGAAGTGTATTTATTTCCGGAGTGTAAGTGAAGCAATCCCTAGTCAAGCTCTTTACTGAGTCTTCGACTGCAAGTACAGTAGATGAGCTTCGTGCGGAAATGTTCTCACACAACAAATCCCGAACATTTACTATCAACTTTAGGTGCACTGAATCAACATCTGATATGATGTTCTTTACACATCACAAATGTGGATGCAGGCAACCACTGCACAACCTGTTTTACCACCGTTGGAAGAAAGTGGATGTAAAATTGAGCAAAACAAGCTTCAACATGTACTTGCAACACTATCACCAGTGCCCGAAATATGTGTGGACATCCTCAAATGTGGATGTAAATCCTCCAAGTGTGCAGGTCGTTGTTCTTGTAAATAGGGCAAAATGGCATGTTTTGCAGCATGTGCATGCAAGCAACGTTGCCTAAATCCATTTAATTCTCAATCTATACAGATTGAGTAAGACCCAAAAGGGTATTCATAGAAATACGAGGACATGATTGATTTAAACAATGGACCCATAATGATATAAGCTTATCCATAGTTAAAATAACCTCGTGTCTTGTACATCTAATTTACAGATTCCTGTTTAGTAATGCTGACTATATGATCATGGTGTTAATGATTATGTTCTAAATCATCATATGCCGTTTCGTGAGGAAAATGTGGCCATATAAAAAACCTCTTATTGCCTAATATGAACCTGCTAATTACCTCATATAAAAAGTCAACATTCCCATCTATTGTCCACAATTTTGATATTGATGCCTGAAACATGGGCAATTTAGTCAACCTTATCTTGCATATTCATAGTTTATACTTCTCCTTCATAAATATCACCCATGCATGTATGAAATCATTCGATATTAAGGTTTGTTTTGAAGTATGGATCTAACTTAAAATTTGATAATGATATTTGAAGCCTCACAAGAGATCTGAAGGTGTTTTAAGTATCTGCTATGATATGGTTTATATCAATAATTCATTGATACACAATTACTATATGGCCTCATGTCTCATATGATGTGTAATTGGCCCGATATTCCAATTTTTGGGAAAACAATGAAAGTCAAACACTTTTGGACCATACTATATGCATCGCTAGAGATGGATAAACGTTTTAGTCAAGTCTCAAACTATTGACCAGTAAGTCTTAAAATTTAGTGACATAAGCTTTTTGTATCAAATTTAAAGAACTATTATGTGTCTAATTTTCAAGATATAATGCATTGATGTATCTACGATTGCCTCGAAGTTCTGTATTGGCCTATACCATGCATACAATTCAGTGCATGTGTGTTGCTCAATATTAACGAAATTTGGAGTCATATATTTAGTTCTCCTTTCAAGACACTCATGCAAGATATGGTATCTAACTTGTTGGTGTCCCTATTTTATAGCAACCAACGAACTCCTTTATTCTTCCAATAAAAGTATAAAGTGTCAATTTAGATGAAATGTGGCCTGTTTTTTTTAATATTACTGGAAGTCAGATGTTTATAAAACATAAACAAAACTCTTCGACAATTTACGAAATTTTAGTGAACAAAATGTCATTTGAATTTATTTTAAAAGTTAATGTAGTGACTTATACTAGCCACATTCTTATGCTGTGTAGAATCTGTTGTAATTTATCATAGATATGTAGTATTAAATGTGAGCGAATAGGACCAGTGTAAACATGGATTCTAATTTCGGGACATTTACCTTGGGCGGGGGAGGGTAACACAATGCTTCTTAACTTACTACCTATGTTGCGTGAACCCGAGATCTTTGTTACTTTTATATTTCATAGATATGCAAAAAATTTAGAAGTAGCAGTCAAGATGCCTGCAACTTTTTTCTTTACGTCACTCCCAAATGTATTCAAAGCAACCTTTAATGCTTCATAATTTTTGCTACTTTTTCTGAGAAAACGTTTTTTTCTTCAAAATATGTGATAGTACAATATATAATACCATGCCTATTGTAACTTATTTGCTAATTACCTGTAAAATGAGGTATTACGTGCCATGCAGTGGTGTACATGTCTGTCAACTACTATATATAAGGATCATTACAATGTATGTATAGTTACCGAAGATGGAAATCACTGTCTTTCCGATTGCTTCAAGTGGGATGCAACGATTTCTCAAAACCACCGGGTAGCTGACGTAACTCATGTAACTTGTGCCATTCATCTGACTCTGCAATGAACAAGAAAAAACTGACATCATGAACAGTATTAATCATAGTAGCAATATTTGCTCAATATGATATATTTGTAAAAAAGGTAACTTAACTGCTTAAGGAACAATGTGCATTTACATTTCAACAAGCTAAGATCTTATCAATCAAAATTGCTGCACAACAAACGTGAATGTTAACGTGGTTCTGCTTTTAATAATTCATTGCTTTTTCCTTGATTGGCCCCAACTCCCATTCTCCCGTTACGTGTGCAACGTTCTGACAAAAGTTAATATTATAATTTGCATAGAGTATGGAGTCATGCATATATTATTTGTGTACATGTTCATATTTGTCTTTATTTTACATGTAGCATCAGTGGAACTCAACAAAAACCTTATACAAAAGGCCCTTAAATACAGGTTTTAAAAATGACCAAATAGATATTAAGTGGCCCCATGTCAGCTTTTATATATGAAACCTCGGGTGTACGGCGTACAATTTTCTCCTCATATCTTAAAATTGGCCCTAAAAATATGAATAAATTCAGTGTTTTGCTGCGGCACCTTTCATATTCATTTCATTCATTCATGCATATCCATGAAGCCTGCAACAAATGATCTACTAAATTTGTTTCTTGTCCTTCAGTTTTCATACTGTTCCTATTTGGGACGACAATAAATCGAGTCAGGTGGACAAAACCAAAGGCTTTTATGTGTCTCTTTACTAGTGTGTGTTTCATGCATGATGGTCACCAGAATTCTGTGTTTAAAATGTGCACCCAGCGTTTAGTGCAAAATTGTACCCCGAGGTAAGGTGAAAATGTGTACCTTTTATGCCCAATTGAAAACACACACGCACAAACCCAAGTTTAAAAAAATACATAGCCTGCCCACAAGATCCTAGATGTTTTCAAAAAGCAGTATTTCATGTTGTCAGCTATCCGTTTATATATGCATTAAAGGCGATAGTAATTACTCGGTTTTTCCTTGTCGATGATAATTCTTCAACAAATCATCCGTACTATACTGTCAGAAAATGTCTGCTTAAATCTAATTGCTGTTGTCGATGATAATTCTACAACAAATCCTTCATACCATACTCTATGAAAAATTCTGCATAAGTCTAATGGCTGTGTCTGTACCTACAATAAAATGGCGGATCACTAGTCAAACAAACATGATTTTACTAAGATTCGTTCAACAACATAAATCATTCAGGGTGTGTTCAAGTCATATGCGCACTAACTGCACGCACAGAGTACCGTATGGATCTACATATATTCAGGATAAGGTCTATTGGAGATGATTCTTGAAGCCGGTCTGGGTCTGTAGGGTGTGTGTACGAGTATTGTTACATATTTTTGTACTTAAATAATGCTACATATTATAATTATATGTATATGTATATGTATATATATATATATATATATATATATATATATATATATATATATATATATATATATATATATATATATATATATATATATATATATATATATACTAAAAAGAGAAACATAAAATCTGTGAAAGGAACCGTCTCACCAGGACAAACCACAGGCCATGTTATTCCTTGTGTTAGAGAACTGAGCCAAAATGTATAGCAGTACTTTTTCACTGTACATTTCTGGCCGAGCTGCACTGCTCCCAACACCTTTTGTGTAATATTGATGCCAGCAGCACAACTTTTTCAGTTGGTGTGTGTGTGTCTGCTCCATTCTTTCCTCCATTGACAAATTTACAAGGAGTAATATGGAAACCCCTTCACCAGTTCTTGTTATTTTACTTAAGTTTATGCCCAAAGAAAAATATTATAACCTTCTTAAGAAAACATCTTTGCCACGTTTATGCACTTTTTCAGCGAGCGGAGCAGTCTCAACAATCCGTTTATCTCTTTATAACATATAAGAACCCAAAGAAAATTTATGTCACTACGAAACGTTTTTGGAAAACCGATCACAAAAATCGTATGATGTCAAATTTTAAAATTTGTATCGATATATTTCAAAAAATTCTATTTAGTAATGACATGCAAAACATATTTTGATAATCAAGATGTCTTTAAAAAAATATAAAACCATTGTCCTATCATAACTGAAAACCAGCTTTCAGAAATAGATTCAAATTCCATCACAAGCAAAAATTGTTTCACTTCTTTAAAAAACATAATACAACAATTAATATTAATAAATATGCCCGAAGGTTGCCAATACGTCAACAGTTTGCAAATCATTGAATATCATGACGAAAGACAGATCGATAGCGGTGACAGAATGGATAGAAATGTTTCAGCACTCTCATACTGAATTTCAACATTTCAAATGTGATGAATAAATGAAAATGAGCGCAATGTATTTGTGTGCAACAAAATTCACAAAATATATTCTATACTTATTAAATCATACATGGACCTCGAATATTGACTTACACTGACAGTAGTATTAACAAAAAGGTGGGCAGGTTGTTATAAAAGAGGAAAAAGAAATGGATGTGAGGTAAGTTTAGGACATGGACCCGGCTTTTTAGTGTTTATTTATAGCTGTCCATATCATTTTCTATAATCTATAAAACTGGTTTTAATGACGCGTATACCATTTAAGTATAAAACACCCGTTAACAAATGCAGAACCAATCCCACGCTTAAAACAAAGCAACATCAACGAATAATATTCAATGTTAAAGGAGATTATGTTATTCCAGCATTGACTCATATATACATTCAATTTGCTTCAGTCCCTTTTTAGGTAAGAAAAAAAAGTTTACAATTAAACACCAGCATAAGAGCTGGCAAAATAAAGAGACATTTTTTCAGAAGTCCCATCTTTTCATGTTGTCCATTTCTGATGGGTCGCTAGTGAGGAGAAAGATCCATAATAAAAAGAGAGTTTGCCCACACTTAATGTCAAATTTGTAACAGAAATAGTACGACTAATCAAATGTTTTTGTTTATTGACTATCACAATTAGTTTGCACGGATTGCAACTACCTAGACATGGCTTTGTCATAGAAGTTACTAAATTTACCAATGGACTGCAAAACTACAAATCTGTCTGGTGTGTTGCTTCTAGGGGTAGTTCCTGCCGTGGTAAGTGGATGGCATTTATCCAGATGTGTCCTGGTAAATTTTCTTCACCAGGGCAGTATTCACTGGCTTTAGTAGATCTATAAGATAGAGCCGTCTATTTGGGGAATGCTTTACTGGGCTTTACATGGTATCACTTGGACTTGGCAATTGGTGGACTTGCCACATGTCGGAAGGGAGGGGGGTTGAATAATCTTTAATTGAATTACTTTATTTTATTTTTTCAATTCCTGTTTTGATTTAATTATCATATTGTGAACATAATACATTTATTTCCTTGAAAGTCTCTATATCTGACTGGAACCAAAGTGCAGTCGGATAAAAAGACTTTCAAGGAAATAAACGTATTTTGTTTATAATTGATACTGAAGAAGTCAGGACTATACGGTTCAGTATTTTTTTTTTCGAAATGCACAATCTAGCATCCAGTCGTTTTTGGGAAGTATTTCTTTCTTATACCATGGAATGTAGGTATCTGTATATACCCTCAATGCTGATACTTATATCACACTTTTGAATAATATCCTGGATGAAAAAAGGCAATCTGCTGTCCTGTTTGCCATTGCCGAGGCAACACATTCCCTAAAGTTACTTGTACTCAGTCATGCTTGGATTCTTCTAGACTAAATTCTGATCTTCATGGACTAAACATCCTTCTATTTGAAGCAAGGGACTGTTTACATCAGAATGACAGCAATGCCATTTACTTTGGAATGACCTCTCTGTTTTTACCATAGAGAACTTATAGTGAGAAAGATTTGTAATATGAAGCTACCGGGAGTGAATGGCAACAAATATATTGGTTGGTTATTTTACACATAGTAGCAATTTATTTTGTCAAAAGCAATACATTTTGTAATATACCCGCAAAGTTATTTTCACCGGTACTTTGTTTGCATGTTGTCCTGTTTGTATTCACACTGCGCAAAATGTTGCTGTACCTCATGAAGCTACGTTAAACACTCATAATGTCAGTAAGTATAAACCAATTACCCTTTCATCCATGCATGCTAAATTCTTTGAATGTGTGTTTTGTTTTTAATTATGATAGTGTTAGTACCACACAATTCGGATTTCGGAAGGCACTTGTTGTGGTCAAGTGGAAAGGTTCTTTCTCTCCAATATACCGAGTTACCCGCCAATGATAAATTCTCTCCCCAGTAATTTCAAGGCATCACTGATGGTTCAATACAATAAATCTTAAGCTGTGATCACAGTCTTGGTCGGGGACACCAAGCTACACTCTTTTGTATAAGCTGATGATATTATGCTTAAGCATCACAGCTAAGGGGTTACAATTCATGTATGATGCGTGTTACAGATATGGCCAAATATTGGCCTACAAATTTAATCTTAATGGGACTAAGCGTTTGACCTATGAAAAATATCTGTTAAAAGAGCCAATGTTTTACCTAGCAAATGAACAACCTAAAAACGAAAATAATCAGGAGATTTTAGGTGTCGTTTTTGTAATGATCTTGGTAATAAGGAGCATACTGGCATGAGTATTATAAATTGCAGAAAGTATATCTTTCAGTTAACCATATGTGGTATGAAATGCCCTGGATTGTTGACGGGAAACATGACTTCTATGTCAAGCCACGATTATGCACGATATAGACTGCCACTCATTATTCCATCGAGAGGTCTCTTTGCTGGATTCTGCCCAGGGTTGAATGATAAAACAGTGTCTCGGACTTGGAAGACATTTCAACATTCAAAATAACTGGAAGTTATGAAAGTTAAACTAGTGTGGCAAATCGAAGAAGAGCCTGTTGCTTCTTTCTTTGATCGTACACACAAAGTTCATGGCCCAGCACGCGATCATTTGACACGTTTGTGGAGTACATTACCTGTGGAAAACTGCACGATAATACCCTGCTGGATCGTGTCTTTAAACACAACCTGGAACCTTTAGAACAAATGTTCAAATAGAGTAAAGCAAAGATGGCTTTCCCAAAAGATGGTCCAGTGAACCCTCTTTGTACTTTGATGTGCCACAAACACTTTTTTCAACATGATAGTGACCAGCACATGCTTGTCTCTTTTCCTACTCGCTCTCTGAAGTGTGTCTATTCATTGTGTAAATTTTAAGATATAATTTTAGTTGCTTGAGTTTATCTGTCTTTCACTGTGCTGTATCTTCCGTACTTGTGTGCTTTGAAAATCTTATGATAACTTTGATCCGGATGTATAATTTTAATTGCTGGCCTTGCAGAGGTTTTACTAAATTATTATTATTATTATTATTATTATTATTATTATTATTATTATTATTATTATTATTATTATTATTATTATTATTATTATTATTATTATTATTAATATTATTATTATTGTTGTTGTTATTATTATTATTATTATTATTATTATTATTATTATTATTATTATTATTATTATTATTATTATTATTATTATCATTATTATCATTATTATTATTATTATTATAATCAATGATAATCTTTTCCATTGGTCAAAATTTAAATTTGTTGCTGTTCAAAATTTCTTTGCTGATTAAACACGAATTTTATTTTAGTGCGTACTTATCTTGGTTCTTCTGACAAGACGGACTGCTGTAAATTATTTGTAAGCCAAGAAGATAATTTTCATCTGGTCAACTAGCGCCCATGATCTGAAGTCATGGGTTTCGCTCTCCCTGTCTTGCCGAAAAAGTTCCCACAATTCCAAACTTTAAAAACATATTAGTGGGCATCTTCTTGATGCTGTGTTGCTTGGTAGCCATGTGCAAAAAAAGCACAGCGGCCATTTTTAGCAATATATCCATGACACTGGCAGTTCATATGATAAACAGTCTGTAAAATGCAGTAACCTGTCTGACACCACAGTTGTTTCGTCTTGTGTTAGTGCACGACCATAAATCATGTGATATTGATTTTGATTATTTGTTGCACAATTATCTGGTACGGATAAAGAAATGTTTGAAATATGAGGTAAAAATATTTAAAGCTCACTCAAAAGTTTGATTTCAACAGCTTATAATTTTAAGTATAAGTATCTCAGGGATATGAATCATGCTTATAAATTTGCCAGAATGCCTCCTCTTTTTAGAAAAGTATATTTTGTCATACAAATATGAGCTGTTTTTATTCTGCAGCCTTGCAAGTTTCCCCCATGCCCCATAATCCACAAAATATATTAAATATTGAAATTCGATATTCCTATCATGTAGCCAATTATATGTGTTTAATTCTGAGGTACTAGTTACTCACTACCTATGGCACACAGGATAAATTCAATTTACGGCTCTTCTGAGTCAGAATGGTCATTTTCCTTCTGTGCTGTAGGATGGATGTGGTTAAATCATTCCTCTGAACATACACAGCTGCTAGTGCAAGCTATTTTGGTAGTTTTGCCTGAACATCTTTGATGCAAACAGTCTTACAAGTACAGGTATCCAGCTCCCGGCATACACTTCGCATGGACTCAATGGTCATTAATATGGAGACAATACGTCCAGAATTATCCATCTGCCATCCGGAACTAAGCACGTTAGGCAGGATAGGTTTAGATAAATTTGCCTATTTTAATGCCAGTAGTTGAAGTCTACACCTAAGCACACGAAAACGAAGGTCATTGCTAGCTGGAAGTAAATGTGCAGGTCCAGTAACTGGGAAACATGACTGCCCTCATAATGTTTATACATCTCATATCTGGTTTAGGATTGTATAATGTGATTACAAAGAGCTCTGCTCACTTGAGCTCTGACACTATGTCATAATCTTCACTGTCAGCCCCACACGCAACTAGTTTGTCTTTGCTCTCAATGAATATTTTTCAGGATGACTTTTTCCCTATACCTTACAAAAAACTGGTTGTATCAAACTCTGTGATACAGCACTATGCAAGAAGACTGGGTAGAACTTGTGTTGATAATGATTCCTTCACAGTGTGCACAGGAATATACATCATTTGTTTCATTGTACCAGCCGAAACCCACACATCTGATGGTATATCATGGACTAACATCAAAACTAAAATATTAGTGTCGCTGCCGTCACTTACAGCCCCCCAAAAGATTGAATTTTACCTTTCTGTACTGACTTAGTGGTTTTCTTCTCAATTGCACTGACTTACACTGAACCAACAATGGTAAGTAGAAGCAAGTGTTTTCACCTGTACTGGAATGTGCTGAGTCAGTACAAGTAAGTATTTTCCAGACATAATAAGAGCTTGCCTAGGGGTAGCAGCTGCCCGTTTTTCCTGTCAGTACAAATCTAAGAAAAGGAAAAACAAACCGACATACTATAAAGGCTAGGTTCACAGTAGGGCTCTTATAATTGACAGGGGGCCCTAAAAATACCCCGTCATGCAGTAAGGATGTATGCAGCAACTGTTAGAGTGAAATTAGCACCAAGTAAGGACATTGAATTTCCATGTGTAAAACTGATGTCGGTCTGTCTGTCTTTCTTTCTTTCTTTCTTTCTTTCTTTCTGTCTTTGTTTGTTTCTTTCTTTCTTTCCTTCTTTTTTAAATTCTTCATTTCCTTTTGACTGATTGCTTCATTGATTGATTGATTGAATAATTGATTGGTTGATAACAAAACACTCAGGACCAACCACAAGAGAAGTCATTATAGACCTAACCATCTAGGCCCTACCTTTTCTACGTGCCCCCCCCCCCCCCCCCCCCCACACACAATGGTATACCATCCTAGCAAGGCCAAATGTAGTATAATGTTGTCTCAGTTCTTCACGGCCTCGTACAAATATGAGGTTTCCGGCACAGATACATGTACGTATATATATATATATATATATATATATATATATATATATATATATATATATATATATATATATATATATATATATATATATATAAGGAGAGAGAGAGAGAGAGAGAGAGAGAGAGAGAGAGAGATAGCCTACATGAATACAAGACAAACCATAAAATTGTACATGTACTTGTAACTGTGTTTTCAAGTTTGAGCCGTTTCTAATTTGTCCTTGAAACTTGAAAGGAAACTTTGCCCGTTGCTGTGACGCGATTTTGATAAGCCTAGTGTTACGGATCATCGCAATGTGTGTTGATTTTTATATGTTTGACTGGATATACGTGGTGACTCTTGCAAGATAAAGACGAGGCCGATACACAAAGACAAGGTCACTACAGGTAGTGGTGACCATGAAAGGTATGCTGGAGTATTCTCTGACTGTCAAGTAGGAGTAGGAAGGTGGGTTTGAAGTAAAGTATCAATCAACTATAGTCTTTCACTTAATTACCGTCCTTGTAACTAATAACCCTTGTGACATTGTGCTTAGAATTGAATTTTGCTTATTTTTGTAATTATCCTTTCCCTGTTTTATTAAATCTACATATATTTATTAAAAGGTAGTTCCTAAGTTTTGATGTTGATCTGTGGTTAATTTTACATCAAGGACATTTCCATATTTCATTGTTAAATTTTTAATACCTGAGCAGGCACTGTTTCCATTGTTGCTGACAATAATGAAATTCTACAGCTCCACATTGACACATCATCATCTCAATTGAGCAAACTTCAATTCTAAACACATAGGTTCCGGGACTGTTTATCAGATTTTCGTTTGTATGTGTGTTGTTGTTCTTCTCCGTTAGATCTGAGCACAGACCTAGAGCTAAAGGATCCCAGTTGGGATAATGCCAAATGAAGGTGAGTACATATAACTCGAATTAGCTGAGAGGTTAATGAATATCTATGACATCTTTTCCAATCATGATTGAAATAATTATAGTTCTAGAACTTCAACATGATTAAGTCATTGAATTGCTGTTTGTTTGCATGTGGTTTTTATGAAAGTTGGTTACAGTAATAATAAGAAGACTAGGAACGTGTTGATATGAACGGATACACAGCGTGCCAAATAAACCTGATGTTTTTGGTCCTTAACTTGACTCATCAGAGGGTAATGAGTAATAATTGACCACAGGTTGAGCATAACCAGGATACCTATAATGTTATGCCCAGAAACGCAGAGGGTTGATATCTTTCAACTCCACAGTTACGTAATGGGAGAAGACTCTCTCCAACAGGGAGGGTTTCATCTCCCGGTTCCCAGATCAAATAATGTGCCTCGATCATAAACTTTTGTGTAAACTTAAATCCTTCAAAATAATGTTGCTATCCAAATTGGAAACAAAAATACATTTGCAGCATTTCCAGAGCAGATTCAACATTTTTGCTCACGGCAATTACAGTTGGACCCACTATTTAAGACCATTGCTGTGAGAGACCCTCTGGCTTTTAAACCACATTTCTGATGGCACAAGTCTAAATTCACTGCAAATATACCTTGAATTTAAGACCACCTGCTATATTGTATTTGTGTCTTTTTGCCCAGAACCACTTCCCAGTAGTCAATATCCTATTCCGCAGTTTGAACTCTTTACTTTCCATAAGCTAACCTGTCCCTGTCTGACCTGTATACATATGGAATTACTATTGTCTATATTGCACACGTTCCTCTGTAAAATTTTGACAAGGATGTATCAGCCCAAATAAATTAAAGGGTCTTCAGCGGGTAACTACCCAACATGTTTCGGAGCCTTTTACCCGTACATGTCTCTCTGAGTAGCGGCTCCTTGCCTAAGCTAAATATTCAGCAAAGACAACCCACATAATAATGAATAAATATGAACGTGGCAATTGATGAATTAGCTAAATAAGTGAAGTTTTGCTTGTAAATGCAGAGCTTCATATCAAAGAAGAATACCTGTCAAACAAACCATAATTACCAAATATTCATAGTACAGGTTCAGATAAGAACAATTTGACTTACCCCTGAACCAAAATGTACCCTTTCTAGCTGGACAGCTTTTCCTAGTTAAACCATCCGCCAATGTTTAACTGAAGTGGAAACAAGCTGGGGCATTATATTCAGTCCCAGTGATTGTAAAATAAACAGTTGCAGCTAGACCACCTGTACAAACCAACGAAAATCCTAACAAGGACTGCAACAATGTACATCCTGTACCTGAGGTGTAAAACAAACTCCATGATGACACCTACTCCTCAAACAATTAAGCTGTATTTAACTGCCAACCCTGAGTCAATGTGTCAACTTAATGTATCAGGTTTGTGACACTTCAGAAAATACTGTCAAATTGAGTAATTTTTTAATAGTGAGTAAATGTGCATTTTGGCATGTCAGAAAAGAATGGAAGTCATTAGCATTTATGCCAAAAACATGCTATCAAAACAATTTTTCTTAACAGGATTTTAAGTACAATAAGGCAAACATGCAACTGTCGTAGGCCGCTTCTTGCTACCTGTAGCCCCTGGGGGTTTACCTAACAGCAAACATGTAAGCCTAAAAGGTCTGATAGTGAATATTAAAACAGAAAGATGCCAAAAGATAAAGTTAAGTAGCACTACACACAAGTCTAAAAACTGTAGATTATTGCGGCCAAACTTTCTAATAATCTTTGGATGTTAACAGTAGAATTATAGGGCAAGTCAGAAAAGAATGGAAGTCTTTGGTATTTATGTCAAGAGAATGCAATGAAAATATAACCCAGATATCAAGTACAATTAGGCAAGCTTGTAACTGTCGTAGGCCGCTTCTTGCTACCTGTAGCCCCTGGGGGTTTACCTAACAGAAAACAAGCTAGCCTAAATGTCCGAAAGGTGAACGTTTAAACATAATGGTGTCAAAAGATAAAATTAAATAGCAAAACAGGCAAGTCTAAAATCTCTAAAATTATTGAAGCCAAACTTTCTAACCATCTCGGGATATTTACAGCAAAATTTGTTGAAATATTTGATCAAAAGTACACCTTTGAATCCTCTTGACTCAATTTTATTGTAAATAAATTTGGGTCTTGATGCAAAGTCCTGAAATTTAGAACAAATACGACCAAATCTCTAAATTTGTGACAAAAATGTATTATATCCAATAGTATCCGAAATATTACTGTCCAGGAAAGGATAATTAACTACTTCAAAGTTAAACTCATCTATTTTGTGATAGACTTTAATACAAAACCTGTCATTAGTGACCTGAATATCCAAGTCCAAAAACACATCTCTGAAACCATCTGAATTGTTATCCTCCAAAGGGATATCTTTTGGGTAAATTTCTTTAGCAATTTCACTGAAATTTTGTACATTTACACAAGCAATGTCATCAATATATCTTGCGTTGTTTGATAATTTTGTAGCCATTTGAAAGTCCTTTTTCATCAATTTATTCATATACTTAAATTCAAGCCAGGTTAAATATAAATCTGCCAGTAAAGGGGAGCAGTTGTGACCATTTCAGAAAACGGAGTGGTCTTAACTAGCAGGTACTACTGTGTTGGACAGAATACCATAGTGATCGCCAAAGACTAAAATAAAAGCTTTGTAAATTTTGTTTTTGCATGTACATACATGTACTGGTCAAAGTTTGAAGGTTGAATTATGCCCTGGAGCTGCTCCATCAAGGCAATAATGTGTGTGTGTGTGGGGGGGGGTTAAGTGCGATTTAAGGCAACAATAATAGCATAATGTTGTTTCTAATTAAGTAATCAATCAACCAAGAAAGAAAGAATTTAAGGAAGAAAGAAAGAAACCAGTTTTACACAAGTAAATTCGATGTTCTTGCTTTGTGCTAATTTCAATTCAACAACTGCTGAATACATTCTTAGTGCGGGATAGGATATTTTAGGGCCCACTGTCCATTATAAGCGCACTGCTGCAAGCCTAGCCTTTGAAGTATGTCTGCCTGTTCTTACTTGTTCTAGATTTGTACCAGCAGAAACAAGGGGCAACTGCTACGCCAAGGGAAGCTCTCATTATGTCTGAAAAATACATACTTGTACCTGCTTCTACTGACCGTTGTTGGTTCAGTACAAGTCAGTACAATTAAGAGAAAACACCGTCAAGTCAGTACAATTGAGTAAGTTTTTGGGCTCTTAGGGTTTTTATAATGACTTTAGACAACCCCCCTTGGCAGCATCTGAAGCAAGCAGAATCATCCTAGTATCAGCTTCTTCTTGAGTAGAATATAGGTGCTGCACAATATTTCTCTTCAACTGGGAATACCCTTTCTCATTGTCACCAAAAGCCACCTGCTACAACCAGCTCTGATTTGTGCGCATTTGGGCCTGTTCCTTCAATACCGTGGCTAGGAATTGCTGCAGGTTGGACTTGTTCTTAACTACAGACATAAATGATCGCCACGAGGCAGGAAGTAAAACATTAGGACTGTCAACAATTTTTATGACCTTCCTGGAACCTTTTAACCGAATATCTCTGGTTTCTTGTTTCACAGAATTGAGTTTATAAGTGTCAAACACGACATCCACATGATCATGATAGTGTGGCGGGAAACTGTTGAAACACGCTTTTTGAATACAACAGACGCAAGGTCATCAAAGGTCTTTGTATTCCTAAGTTTATTGGAAACTGCATCCACGCCCTCTATTATGAAGCATGTCTTTAATGGACAATGGGGGGGGGGGGAATTCTTCTGTGTGGATGAGTCACTAAGAAAATGTGACAATGGAGCTTCGTCTGCGGAAAGAAGTGTGTCATCAATGTTAGCAAGTGCCAAAGGGGCATTTGCCATTTCATGCTTAATTAGGTCTAGCAGATTAACACTGTGCCCACTGTTTGCCGTGATGAATAGACTTTTCATAGTATTTCTGTCTGTATTTCATGCCTAGTGTGGCTTGTTTTTATTGTGATCTTGTACATATTTGTTCTGTCTGGTTAATGGCAACATTGAACCCCGAACCTTTCTGAAAAGATCCACTCTACAATTTGTTTTCCTTTCTCATTTGCTGATGAAAGGTGGTCTGCTATGTCCTGTGGGACAACGTCATTGTTATAAATGACCAAAGGCTGCTCAGACTCACGCCCAAAGGGATTAAGATGTTTAATATGATCCACAGGGCGTTTCACGTCTCCTCCATCCTTTTGAGGTCTATAAAGTAACATTTCTTTAAGGAAATGGTCGGAACTATTACCAATACCTACAACTGAAAAGTGCAAGCTCTCTATAAGATTCACTCTGCTACAGCACGTCAGCATCCACCTACATAATGCAGACTGCTGACGTTTTTATTCCAACCAAGCCACCTGACAACTTGCACACTTTTTGACATGCTCAAGTGACTGGTCAGTATTAATTTGGTTGAAAGGACTGTTACTCTCCTTGACAACAAAATTGCCATCCATGAATTCCCTACACACAGAATAGGCTGTGTCCTGTAGCTTTGCCATGTCAATGTAATATGTGAGCCCCCATCATATATAATTGACATGATTGTACACAGCCATCCACTCCAGTATTTGTCTGAAGCTGGACAAATGAATATCCTATGGAAAATCATGCTCAGTTCTGATAAACTTGAGCAGCAAAGACACCATACCAATGTCCTGTTTTCAGAAAAGGAAAGTTTCATCGCCAGATTTTGATTGTATGAAACCTTCAAAATCACTCTGAATAGGTAGCATCTCTGTGATCATGTCTTTTAGAGCAGACTAGACCTTTCCATAATCCTTTTCAAGAACTGAAGTTGAAATTGCATGGACACTCTAGGGAGTGAGTCTTGTAATGATGGCTTTCCTTGCTGTTCTAGCCATCTCCATGAACACTCTCCAAAGAGCCTCCATGGTAATTTTAGGAGTCCGGACACCTTTATCCCACATTTTGTCACCCATTGTCTATGTGCATGTCACTTCTGAAAGTAGCCCACTATCAACCCATATGACTCTCATTCCAGAGTCGTCAAAATGCTGACTCAGAACGGAAATAGCCACCATAGCACTATGGAAGTCCCCTATAACTTTTGCAAACTTCTGAAGATAATGCCAAACGACGTCTTTAGCACGCAAATATAGTGCTTGATCAAACTTTATGACAGTGTATTTGTTGCCCAGCTTCTCTGCTATTTTCTGGCACTGTCATTATTGTATCTGAGTTATGTGCTATAGAAGAAATAATTGACAAGAAACCTACTGATATTTTCAGAGCTGTATTCTCATATAATATTTGGTTAAATGGTGTCCAGCCTGGTATTGTCTGACGACACTGAGAATGCAGCCTTCAATCCAGCCATTCTAATTAAGGGTTTGTGCATTCCTCCATCAATACTGCCTGGTGCAGAGTTGAGCCGTTCGGATTTTGGGGGCTTGGTAAACATTGATTTTGGTCTTTTGCAGGCACATTTGCTGCTAGTATGGTGCATCAAGAGGCTCCTTGGGGATATTCTGCAAAGTCTTGCTCTTCCCTATCCCAGTGAATAACTGGTCACTGGCACTTGGTGGCCCTCTTTGAAATGCTGCCATTTGGGATGCGAGAAATATACAATTGCCATCTAGTGATCCTCGATAATATGGAGAATGTCAGCTGCAAATTATACAAATCGCCCATATACCAAACTTGGAGGGACAAAAACATTTCCATTTGATAGATATCTATCGATTCGTGCGTTTGCTATGCTAGTGTCGATTTTCCAAATGATATCACAGGAGAAGCTTTCGCCTATCGATTTAGATAATATATCAGGACCTTGCTCATTTTTGCAAAATGAATGTACAATCCGGTGCCAATGTGCTTGACAGTATTTTTGTAATCGTTTGAAAAATTGTACACAATTGTATGAGCTGTAAGGAGAACTTTTTGTTTGCCTTGCCTTCCTCTACAAGCCAACGAGTGGGAAGAGAAAGCGTTCAAAATCCCAGAATATCCTGGGTAAACAAGTGGGTTTCGGTAAGTCTTTTGTATCTTTTCCCTTCTCCAAGAGCTTGCCCTTACGTGCGATGTCGCTCATTGAACCTACAAACGCACTTGTTACTTATGTACAATAGTTACCAATTATGGCTTAGCCTTTCATTTGTGGCAAATGAGAATGAATCTGCATAATATGTGCACACTATAGGTCCTTACTTTGTTAAATTAATTCAAGTTCTGAATGTTTTGTCATTATTTGGTAAAAATCACAAAAACGGCTGTCATTTTGGCCTACACAGGTTTATCGGGCGAAAACAAAGCTTAAAAATGTGAAATGAGCTTAAGTAAGATAAAAGCACGTTTGTCACTTCTTGCAACGATGGGAGAACGAATCTTGAAAATTGCCTGTGCCATCTGTGGGCCGCCTGACTATAGCTGGTACTAAGCTACTTGGTACATCATGTTTTGCAGCTATTAATACTGTGGAATAACACTACTTGTACACTACAACTGAATTGTCCTCCGTGTCGTGTTGTACTTTGTGTTTTGCACATATCGTTTTCGTGTCTCTGTGCCTGGAGAGCTAGTCTTTTCAGTATCTTGATGTTTATCTTGAAATCCTGTATAAAAACGTGTGTGAATTAAACTAACGTTGATGCCTGTCCACTTGTCGCGCTCGCGGTCAACACTGCGAGTATGCCACGAGAATAACAGCTAAGAGTCAGGAGTCACAAGATGTTATTATACTTAATCTATTTCAGAGGGAATGTTATTAAAGGGTATTGACCCTGTGTAGTATTGATCGCTAAACAAATCATTATCCCCGAGGATTTTATTAATTTAGGTAACTGTAACTGAACAGCACACGCTTTGCAGGTTGTACTAATAAATTGCATTATATGGACTAGTTTTCTCATTAAAATAGAGGCAAAAAAAAAGTGTCAACTTGTGTTGCTTGGTGGCAGAAAAGAAACAGCTTATTCCGTGTCTTACCCGTATGTATCTTGGAAACATATTGTACATCCACCACACTGCCAAAATAAAGTAGAAGAGACCTGTGGGGACGTGCCCGACAAAGGTACCCATTATTACAGAATGTAGGAGACACGTCCGAGCGTTGTGACTGTGAATCAGTTGTACTTATGTCTTTTCGTCGAGCACCACTTCCTGGTAGTGCTTACTTTATCCCGCAGTCCGAACTCTTTATATTCCATAAACAAACCTGTCACTGTCTAACCTATATAAATATGGGAGTACTACTGCCCGTATTGCGCACCTTCTTCTGTAGATTTTTGACATAGGTTTGTTAAGTTAAGAAGATAGCATGGTTTGTGTCTACGTCAACAGTTCCTCTTAAGAGTCACAAAATAATAACTTCACTTCAGAAACATGGACAAACACACGAAAGAATCTGCACAAAAAACTTTTTGTTGCGTCTATCGCACTGTAAATATTATCTTTTTACTGTGTTGTTATCACGTAGTTTGGTCAAACGTCATGAAAAACGGAACTGACCGACACAGCTTTAGATATAACTAGGGTCAATATTGAGACATACTTTGATGCATCAGCGACGGGCGTGTTCATTTTTCAAAGGTTGAATTAATTCGCAAGCTAATGTTTCAAAGTAAAAAAGTGTTGTGAGGTGAAGTCACCTGCCCCGTTTCAAATTAAAATTAAATGTATAATGTGTGCAAACATGAAATATTCGCCTGATATGAAAACGAATACTGACATAAAAACAATATTGACATTCAGCACGAACAAAGTAATAATAATAATAATAATAATAATAATAATAATAATAATAATAATAATAATAATAATAATAATAATAATAATAATAACAATAACGATAACGATAACAACAACAATAATAATAATAACAACAACAACAACGATAATAAATGAAGCAACTATCTCTATTTTTGTGTGTTAATGTTTTATTTCAACAAAACGTTATGTTGATGATACGGCCTCCTATATCACAGTAACATATATGTCTATGTTCAATATATGTGTTTCGGGATATATATCTTTAACATTGTTAATGAATACATTATCAGGTGAATGAATGAATGGATGAAATAATGGACGATAAGATAAACATAGGCATAATTAAATGTACACGATTATATATTTTTATATATAAGAACCAGTAAATGCATGAATGATACTTAAATCAATTAATGTGCAACTAAAAGGATAGATAGATAGATATATAGATAGATAGATAGACAGACAGACAGACAGACAGACAGACAGACAGACAGACAGACAGACAGACAGACAGATAGATAGATAGATAGATAGATAGATAGATAGATAGATAGATAGATAGATAGATAGATAGATAGATAGATAGATAGATAAAAACAAGTAAATAATTCCGCATGACATTAGATTTTTTTTTTGGGGGGGGGGTTTAAGAGCAACACGCAAGATGTGGCAATGTCGAGCCTGTTTGTATAAAACATTGGCAGATAGATATAAATAAACAGATAGATAGCTAAGTCGAAATCGGCCCCTTGCTGGCAATTTTCAGGAGAAGGGAATTTACATGCCGATACATCGGAGTTAGGTCCCTCAGGATTGACACCTGTGTTTGTCATTTATGTTTGGCTTTTACCGCCGTTTGGCTTGTTCCAGTGTCACATAGAACTTTCAAGCCATCGGGTTCCGTGCTTACACATCGTTTGCAATCTAAAAAAGAATTAAAATATTCTGAGTCTAACCACATTAACACTGACCAAACTTATTACTTTTTCAGATTTTGCATCATCAGATTGCCCTCAAATTTTGAACAATACATATATGATAGTTGTACTCATGTTTACACGTTACAGCTGTACACACATTTAAATATAAAGTTAAAATTAATGGAAAATTTACGTACATAAGTTCATTTTATATCTGCACCATGTCATGTCAGTTCTTTGCCAAAACTGTCCACAATAACACGGTCATTCCAAAATGACAGAACACCTGCTGGTATACATATTCATACTTCTAAATAAATGTTACATGATATATTCTTTGGTGATCCCAGCAATCAAGGCCACGATATGAAATTTGGCCGTCTCTATAGTAGATGATTGGGCTTTAACCACAGCTGAAGGCACAAAAAGCGGTACAAAAGAGAAGCATACATCAATCCAAGACAAATCTGCCGGCCAAAAAATTACATTTCTCACAGCTCTAATAGAGCAAATCAATTTTTTTGTAGTGCCAGAGACGCTACTAATCAAATGACTATTAAAAAAAACAAAAAACAAAACAAAACCAAAATAAAAAAACAAGAAAAAACAAACAAACAAAAGAAAAAAAAAAAAAAAAAAAAAAAAAAAAAAAAAAAAAAAAAAAACAACAAACAAACAAACAAACAAAAACCAAAAACAAACAAAACTAAAAAGAAAAAGAAAAAACAAAAAAACCCTGCATCACCACGTGGTCTGCAACAAATTTAGTTATTCGACACTTATACTACTTAACACGCTGGACCGGATTTCAAGTTACTACATAGCTCTAAAAGTCCGAAAAGTACATGGCTTTTCCCGAAAAGATTGTTTGGTCACCATACCTGTTCCTATTTTGCAATTGTATCTCAAAACTGTGATCTCTAATAACAGGTAAAGTGACAAGATTGAGGCAGGCCAATAGAGGCAGGTCTTGTATGGTAAATAGTGTGTGTGTATATTATATTGCAGTAGTGCCTGTCTTATGTGGCCAATGAGTGGCTTTTCAACACAGGTGGTATTTTATAAATACCAGTTGACATTTAGAGAATTCACTCAGATATACACGTACATATATATCTTGTGCTAGCTACAAAGTCCACCTGTAATAACAGTCGATGCACTCCAACCACGCATAACCTTAGTCTCACTATAGGGCAGCACTGATTGATTTAACAAATTATTTTCCACTTTCAGCCATAAAACACATTATACCGTTACATATGAAACAAACTGAGCTTGTACTTACATAAAAACAGACAATGTACCAGGTGGATGTTCTATCTTGGTGTTACAATCAAAGATGAAATGCTCATTATTCCACAGTAAGTATATACAACTGTTGTGATAAACCACAAACCATGTTCTCCTTATGAACCAAGAGCCACCTGGTGGCCAGCCTTGGCGGCTGCCTAACGCTGTTTTCTGCTGACTGTGAAAGACCGACAAGACATTTGTACATCGTTTATACACCGACAGTGACAATACAAAACTTGCATGCAAGTGTGAAATCACATTTTTAACACAGTGTCAATACTTTCAAGCAGCATTAAAGTCTTGTAATTAGGAACTTGCTCAGTATAATTGAGAACTTCCAACACCAGGGGAGATACTGAGGTAAGACGACTGTTTTGCTGGCCGTATACGTCTCTGCACTTCCGTTAACGAGTAATGAGTGGAGGTATAAAACGGCGGTGATCGATGGCAGGCGACAGATACACAGATGCACCGCAGACTTCATACGAGCCACATAATAATATGGCTTCACGCCCATTGACATCTTTTGTAGAATTTTCTCTGTGTTCCATATAATTAAGCGAAATTGTCAGTCGCTACATGTGAAAAATTCCGCCAGAGGTCCCACTGCTATAATGCTACTTATGTTTATTCTAAAGTAACGGCTTAAATTAAGAAAACATTTAAAATAAAACATAGAATACATATTTAAGTGTCTTTACTGTCTAACAACCAAAAATAAATTTATCGACGGTGTAATTCACGCCATAGACAGTGAACAACCCAGACCATCTGCAGAGCAAAGAGCGCAAATTGTAAGGATAATACGTCACGAGACTAAGGACTCTATGCAGGAGGATATACGACCTGAAAGATTCACATTGACCCCAGATACGTAAGTAATATGCAGTCCGTACCCAAAGTATAGTTTAAACGCTACAAGCGTCATGGGACTGGTAATTCCATTTCAGTTTGAAGGATTCAAAAATTTGGAAAGAGAGCAAGTTCAAGGCCCATTCCTTGGTTAATTTTCGACAACTCAACTGCAGTAAAATCCCCCTATTAAGATCATCTAAGGGACAAAGAAAGTGTGGTCTTTATGGGGGAGTGGACTTAAATGGGGATAGAATTTAAATGAGGATAAACAAAAATGGGACTGAAAATTGGTAGTCTAAATATGGAAACGGTCTCTCGTCACGTCTGACGAACATTTTCTTCGCTTTGCAAACTTATGATGGAAGCAGCAGACGTTTTTAATTTGAGCTCTTCTCGGCCTGTGAACGGTTTTCTACAGGTTGCGAGGGAGTCATGTCGGAAAACAAAATCTTAAGAATTGTTATGATTATGTATTACATGTCTGTCGGGTATGTATTGTATCTACTACTTTGTGTGTTATGTGTCTAGGGAGCCTCCCAATTAGTTTATGTAGACTACCAGGCAATCCAGGAAAAATAAATATGTAAAGGAGATGGTCTTAATTGGAGATAAAAAAGTGAAGACAGAAAGAAATACAATCATGTAACTCAGATATATTGTGTACCAATACAAATAATGCGTACAATGTATTCTTTGGCAGACAATAAATCGTCATACACATATAAATCGTGTGTGCTTAAATGAAATGGCAACGTGAATCAACAAAGCCCACAGCTTAACCTTAATAGAGAAATTAAGATAAATCAAAACAAAAACTGTTCCCAGCAAATAGAGTAACATTTTGGCACAAAGCTACACAAGAAAACTTGCTGTTAAAAACACCTATGCCTCTCCTTCAAACCAATGGAGACCTAACTATATGTGACTAGCTGTTCACCCCTACATTTTTTTCTGCACAAAATTCAAGAGTTACAGAAATTATTAATTACTTCCAGTTATCAACTGCAAAGAAAATTGCACGCATCTTTTACTTCGTGCAACCCATGCTTTAAAGGCATGTTTTGACATTTGTTGTTATAATATTAGACGGCACAGATGTACTTATCCTGTGCCTTGCTTTAAGCAGCAGAATTTTAGCTGCCATATACTGTCGGAAAACACAGACGATCGATTGCAGTTCATGAATTTGATATGTCGCAAATTGTGTACCACCATAGTTGGCCTGCATTCATTTATTGCGTGTCACACATTTATATTATACAAGGTCAGAAATGTTGAGGATGCTGGAGAAGTTTGTGGAAGAAATTTATTTGTCTTATATACAAGTGCATAAATATACAACATGCAGTGTCACTGTTTTGAGTTTGTGCATTCAAGCTGCGCGAGTGCCATCTTAGGTATTTCGTGGTTGGTACAGAGTCACAGAAAAGAATAACAATGTTCATCTCGTTGACTGGATGGATAGAAACCTTACTTCAATTCTACAGCAGCTCCCAAGCTTTGCTGTGCAAGTGTGCACTTCGATGCAAACTTTTAATACTTCTATGGGTGGTGAATGCGTTTAGTTGTACTTGTGCAAAATAAGCGATACCGAGTTTGCCAGCATGTAACATGAACTAAATGACACCCATGATAAGGAATACACAGATGAAGATACTGTGGAACCCAATGAATAATGGCCTTGATCCATAACAAATGAAGCTACATCATCATGGCCACATAATCACACCACTCTCACGCATACTTGCAGTGTTAAATATAACCAGTTTCTTTGCTCCAAATTGTACAAAACACTCTTTTTATTTTCAAAATAAGTTGAGGTCAATGAAACGGTTGTAATCCGGACTGAATTACAATGAAACAAGGCAGGAGTTTGGGCCTGACACTGTTTTGTGGCTATGATGATGGTTTGTTAACTGACTAAGGGAAACATGGAGTGGTGTGTGGGGTTGACAATCTGTGCCTTGATGCGCTTGGCTATGCACATGATTCGGTATTGTTAGTCCTATCTCTAGATCAATTGAAAAGGATGAAGAAGGTTTGTGAGAAGTACGCTGGACAACATTGTGTCACATTTAACTGTTCTAAAAGCCAGCTAATGATTGTTGGTGAAGACCGGCTTAAGGCGGAGGTGTTTTTCGGAAATGAGAAAGTTAATTTGGTTACAGCTATGAATTATCTCGGTCATGGAATCACATGCAATACTGATGGCAGCCTTGTTTGTCCAACAGTTACACAGTCCAATGTTAAAGTAAATAGTTTTCTTTTCTTTTTTAGAAAAAGGGTAGCCAAGCAGGTAGAGGAGCTATATTCAGTCAGGGACGTTGTTGGACACACATGAAGAGATGTAATTGAAGTTTTATGGGTTCCATAATGTATTTTAGTGATGTAAAATTTAGCTCAGCTGACTAGTCAGTCAGCTGCCCTTATAGGATGGTCCTTCATTCGTCGTCCGTCCTTCCACAATTCCCATTTTCGACATTTTTTAAAAAACTTTCCGCCAGATTTACTTCAAACTTGGTGGGGATGTAGCTTTGGTGGGTATCTACCAGGTTTGTTCAAACAGTCACGTTCCAATGATTTGTGGAAGGGTCAAATATATTTGGTAACTAAGAGGCAATACTGCGGATTTTTCATTTTAAACGATTTTGTCAATTCGGGTACTTATCGGTAAGTGAACACTTATCGGTAAGTGCACCTTTTCTTTTGATTACCATGTAAGTCAATGGGCATTCAAATGCTAATTCACATTTTTGACTTCCTCTGTGAAACCGTCCGTCAGATTGACTTCAAACTTAGTGGCAATGTACTTTACGTGGGTCTCTACCAGATTTGTATAAATGGTAGGGCTCCGTTGCTTTTAATTTTTTTATGGCTTTGTGGGCGGCAAATCTTAAAAACTATGTCGGAAACTGCTCACCCGATTGCTTTGATGTCACACAGGAACACTCCTAGTGATTCCTATGTCTCAATTTGTTCACCCGGTGGCGCTGCGATATTTTGCTCTTTTATGATTTTCGTGTATTTTCGCTATGTTTGACTTTTTCTCCAGACCCATCACTCAGATTAGGCTGAAACTTGGTGGATATTTTCCTTGCGGAAGTGTGAAAGAAAGTTGTTCACTAGGTGGCAATACTGTCGATTCTTCATTTTTAACGACTTTCTCAGTTCAGTTACTTATCGATAAATGCACCTTTCCTATTGATTAGTATGTAAGTTGCTGGGCATTCTAATGCTAATTTACATTTTTTACTTCTCCTAAATCGTCATCCAGATTGACTTCAAACTTGATGGCAAAATACATTGGGTAGGTTTCTACCAGATTTGTTCAAATGGAGACACTCCATTGATTTTTTTTTATTCTTTATGAATTTCTTTGTTCTTCTTTGGGGCAAATTTTAAAAAATCCCAAGGGTATATGTACATGTCAGCTGAGCACAGGACTTCACAGACCTCTTGTTTAACTCTATGAATGCATCCCCAAGGATAATTATATATGTTGTATATATTTGCTTTGTCTTCAGCACGAATAGAGGATTTGAAATGAATTGAACTGAAGCAAGCTTGACAGGCATTGACCCTGCTTTAGAAATCACAGAAAAATATGTTTCACCTGAGGGCAAATTATACTTGAAAATCGCGCTTCTTCTTTTGATTATGGTACACCTTTTGAATAGGGCTATACAAAACCCCAAGGTCAGATCATTTTGAAATTAACAGACATTTATTGAAAACCATTTAACCCAAGAGAGGTTGTCCTTGTTTTTTTTTTTATTAAATGCCCCTCCGTGACTTTTCGCGCTCATTAAATAAAGAAAATGTTTCATATTGAAAAACAACTTTAAAGCGCAAGAGCGTCGAACCACTAACATTTTAAATAGCAAATCGCTCCTGGAAATTGTTATACTAGTATGCATTTCTATTTCTGTACTTTGCAAGGCTTCAAAATAAATATATTTGCAACACTTCCCAAAAACACTACCAACAGTTTAGAAAAACATGATCATAATGACAAAGTCCAAGGCAACAATGAGAGCAAAGTTGCATACAGCAAAAAGTAGAGTTTCAAGAGTTACCAAAATGTCAACATTTATATTCCAATATCAAGAAAAAATAAATTTCACTATGACATGAGACCGAGAGTCACCCATAAAAGACAACTGGTAGTTTTAAAAGAGTCCTGGCGACCTTTGAAACAGATTCTTCATTAACTACAGACTTCAAGTTATTCCAAAACATAAAGGCCTTATCACTCAAGACCCAAAATTTATCATTTGCGCCAAAGATGAAGAGACATGGTAGGTCTGCCACTTTTTTGGTTCTCCTGACTTGTCAGTCGGCTGAGTTACCAGCAAAAGAAGAAAGTGGGCATTTTTGCCCGCCCAAGTCTTGCAGTTTATGTCTGGGTACCAACTGAAAATCTCTCTCTCTCTCTCTCTCTCTCTCTCTCTCTCTCTCTCTCTCTCTCTCTCTCTCTCTCTCTCTCTCTCTCCCCCTCTCTCTCTCTCTCTCTCTCTCTCTCTCTCTCTCTCTCTCTCTCTCTCTCTCTCTCCTCTCTCTGAGCGACCCTCCCCCCCGGCATACATCTGTGGCAGAAGAGACAGAGTTTTTCTTCATTGCGTTTTTATTTGCCCGTATTGCTATACACTTAGTAGATCCGAAGTAGATAACTCTATTACTAAAATTCTAGTCACGCGTTTAAAAACGACTTCAGTATTCTATTAATGCGAGAAGTGTGCCCTCGCTGATTAAATCTGAAATATTTACAGTTGTCTAAAAGTTTCTTAAAACCAAATAATCTTTTCAAATTGCATAGGCACTTTTCAACCATTATCATGTTGATCTTTTCTGTTACTCGTCATCTCCAACTTTTAGTTTGTCTTTTCTTGTTGTCTTGTCTTGTTCGTCGGCGTTAATTCAGTATTTTATTCTACTTTTTTCGTTTCCTATCTCTTTCTATCGTTAGTCATTTTTCGGGGGGGGGGGTAACTATATTTTGATGTTTTGCTTTTTGGTAAAGCACGATATTTTTAACTTTTTTCACTTAGGCTTAAAGATGGGTCATAAGAAATCTTCACTTTAAACATTTTGAAAGGTTTGACACTTTTTGACGCAATTTCTGATCAAATCTGCGCAAACATCTTCCTTATGCTGTCATAGGTAATTTGATAATTGCTATTATGGAATATGAAACGACCAAAATAAGATGATCCAGACAAATAACCGATAGCGGAGTTAGCAAGAATCCAGAAGTGTTAGTTAGATAATATTTTGTTATGAGTGTAAAATTACTGTTTAGTACAGAAAAAATGTCTTGATTTACACATATTTACATTTATGGGATCATATCAACCCAAATGTACATTTCTTTGTCAGATTTACTTGAAATGTATACATAGGAAAATTTTGTCACCATATTTATTTCATCTGCAATGCCTGATAGTTTGAAAACTCTTTATAATGACACCACCTGTTCCCTCTTAATAACGCAAGTAAGACAAACAGATGTCACTCTGATTTGTCCGTCACTGTCCATTGTAACTTTTACTAATGTTGCAGAAAACTTGTGCGGCATTGAAAACGACGTTTTATAGGACATTCCACAGTTTAAATCCTTGAATTTCGTCAAAACTGTGGGGATTGAATCACAATTTTAGATAGTATATGTATTAGTAAACAGTGCACTTTTAGTAATTTTTTTGAACGAATTTTAGCACTTAAAATTATGCAAATTAGGAGTATTGCCTATTTTCAATCTTCATTACCGTCAGAACCATAAAAGATGGACCCATTCAGACGCCTGTGTATATGTAATTGTCCGTGACGCTGTAACATTTTAAATTATTTTAATTAGCGTCATTGTGAATTTAAAACCTTTAATATAAATTCCTCTGAGACCGAAGGCCAGGCCTTGCATCAAGCAATCACAGTGGAAGACTTGTGCACCCATTCGATCTGCATATGTACAGTGGCCCAAACGATCTCTTATACCCTATTTTCGTGCGTTCAGCACATTTTTAATCGTCGTTTGTGTGGCAGAGTTGAAGTTAAAGGTTATGTGATCATTGGAAGTATGATTCGTGTTTTTTTTACTTTCTTCTCAAACTTTTGTACATGCGGAATCTCGGAAACAGATTTATATAATGTCGGCTCAAAGTGTACGAATTGTGACAATACGCTTTCTTGCACATCTTGTTTATTTATTTATTTATTTATTTATTTATTTATTTATTTATTTATTTATTTATTTATTTATTTATTTGTTCGTTCGTTCGTTCGTTCGTTCGTTCGTTCATTCATTCATTCATTCATTTAAAAAAAATTTTTTTTGCCCAGGGTAGCCCTTTGAGAGCACGGCTGGTTCTTCCAATAGACACAGCATACATGTAGCTGAAAGGTAAGTTAGTGATACATATATAGTCATGCAGTGATTAAAATTAAGAAATCTAATAGTGTTAATACTAAGACTACGAATAATTAAATCTACACGAAAAGAACACGTAGCAAAAACGACCTGTAAACCTACAACTGTGAATGGGGAGTAAAACAACCTAATACTGTCAAAATCATATTTTAAGAAGTGAGATATGTATAGACGTTTAAAATCACATACATTATCACATTGCCTTAAAAAATCAGGAAGGCTATTAAAAATTGCAAGCACCATCATACAAAAAAAGAACATTTATATACTGCTTTCTTGTGGGTGAGGTACAGGAATATTTCTTTGAGTGGCAAACGGTGTTGAGGAGTGACTAATCTCGTCTAAAAAATTTAGCTGATCGCACAAACAGTTAGACGCGTGTCCCTGCGTCCCCTTAAACATTAATGTTGCCATGCGAAATTTCGGTCTCTGTGATAATTTTGCCACTTTAAACTTGTCACAATATCTTCTCTGTAGTTAATATAATCATAGTTACCAGTGACAGTCCTTGCTGCAGCATTCTACAGTCCCTGTGTACGTTTTACAATTGTCTCAGTACATGTTCCCCAAACAGTGTCAGCATAATCAATACATGATAAAAGTATGGTATTAAAATTTAGTTCTAATCTTTGGGTACAAATTTGCTGAGACGTCTGAGTACTGCAAGCTTTTGCATAACCTTAGAATAATGCATTTTCTTGATATGCTTTTCCCATGTTAAACCATCATCCACAAAAACACCTAATTTTTTATCACAATCAACATGGTTAACTCATTCCACCCTGATAGAAGACTGAGTCAACAGCTTTCCTTGGCGCGCTCTGGGCGCAATGCGCCCAGAGCGCGCCAAGGAAAGCTGTTGACCATGGGCATATAATTTGGAATGATCTTCCATGCAAGTTTCATCCAAAATATTGAAAAATAATCCCTAAATTAGTAAAATACAATTAGCAGACGACATTTAGATATTAGCGGGAAAAAGCGTCATCAGGGTGGAATGAGTTAACTACTTGACCATCTAAGTAAACCGCCAAATTATCCTTACCATTTCTTTTCATGTTTATTAACCTAGAAAAGGACAAATTAGCATTTATTGACAATTTCTTGCACTCATACCACTTTGCGACTTCATCTGGGACGAGCTGCAGAGTTTTAGTCACTTCTTAATCCCCGCACTAAATATAAAGACAAACACAACCTGGTTTGGGTTTTATTTGACGACATAAAATATGCTGCATGATCACTTTGGGTGTAAAAAGTAAACAAACTGCATTCAGTAGGAGAAAAGTAATATCTCAGAAAATATGCCTGAATTTGTGTTCAGCCGTCAAAATTGATTTTACAAAGAATCTTTGATAATGTCTTGAGGACGAAAAAGCACACTAACATGTGCGTTTCATGAGAGAAAAAAGAAGGCCGATTTAAACTAGACAAGTGGGATTAAAATAGGGCTATGCCCTGATTCCCAATTGATTTTTTCCCAATACAATATGTTGCAACCAAACTAGAATTTTGATTCTTCATGGAAACCAGTAACCGGCCATAATGCGGACGTCAGATGTTTGTCTGTATTTAAAGACTACGAGATGTGTGCCCTTATCAACGGTACAAAGTTCATTTTCAGTATTAAGCGGGTGATTGATTTCTGGATATAAAATTGTCGAAAACCAACAGCCATGGCTCCAAACTTGAAATTGTCTTTATGCCTTTACCCTCGCCAACGTATTGATATGCCTATATAGTTTATATGTATTTATATATATATATATATATATATATATATATATATATATATATATATATATATATATATATATATATATATATATATATATATATATGTATATATCATGTTTTGTCTTATAGCCACTCCGCTCAACTTTATTTTTGTTTATACTCAGTTATATGTTCACTTTTATGCCACCATGTATGTGCCCTTTCTGCATCAGCGCATGCAGCTCCATCAATTTTCAGCCTTACGTGTAATGATGACTTGCAAAAATATCTTATAAAGTCTGATATTATACAAGTGTACTTAAGTTCAGTCTTACATGATTTTCTCAAAAAGTGTTCTTTTTGACATAACTATGTAAGCACCCGGAACTGATAAACCACCCATGTGCCCATGTAAAACACAGATGCTATGGAAGCCTGGGATTCCATTTTGAACGTATTAAATGAATTTCAGGCCCAACTCATGCTACAGAGTACACCCAGAGTCTTTTCGATCTGATGATCAAGGATTCACCTGGCTTCGTCCTTAACCCTGGCGTCTTCCTACCGGTTTGGAATTCTGACCATTCTGCGATCTTCTGTACCTTTTCCACCCTAAACAGCAATGATCACCCCTTTAAACGAACGATTTGGGATTGCAAGCGGGCCGACTTTGGAAATCTGAATACTGCGTTACTTCAAGCTCCCTGGACACAGGTCTTCCCGTCTTTGACACTGTTGATTGCTCAGTAGCTCACTGGTCTGATTTATTTTTAGATACATGCAACCGAGCATGGAAGTGACACAAGCGCCTCACACACCAAGCACGTCCCTTTACATATTCCGTACACAACAAAATTGAATATATATTTCAGCTGTGCAAAAGAAAGCGTAATCTTACAGTCAGTGCTCTCAAAAATTCGAGACGGCACTATTTTGATCAAATTTGTTCAGACATCGACTCCAACGATAAAACTGAAAAAAAAAAAATAAAAAATGGTGGAGTCTTAATAAATCAATTCCCGTCAGCCAACTCGATTTATTTATACCACCTCTCATCGCCAACGACAAAGTGATATCAAGTAATTTGAACAAATGTGATCTCTTTGATAATTATTTCGCCAATCAGTGCAAACTCGCTCCCCTGATGACCCTGTTACCCTACCTGAATTTGCTTTTAGAACTGATGCCCTCTAAACACTTTCCAAATCGATGGTGCTAGTATCGAAAGAGTCCTGCAGTCACTTAACTCAAACTCCACCTCTAGACCAGATGGTATAGGCAACGTTTTATTAAAAAACACTGCTCCCAGATTATGTCATTCCCTTGCACCAGTATTCAATAGTTCTCTCTTAAGGTCACAATTCCAGGCCCCATGGAAGATATCTAACTTATATCCTGTTTTCAAAAAGAATAATAAGCAACGGAAAGAAAACTATCGACCCATTTCTCTCCTGTGTACTGTTGCAAAGCTTTACGAGCGTTTAGTGTATAATATATTCTATGAGTACCTGACCAAAAACGACCTACCTACCGCAAAAAATTCCGGCTTTAAGAAAAATGACTCAACCGTCAATCAACTTGTCTCTATTCTTCATAATATATACAGTGGCCTAGAACTGGGTAAGGAAGGGCGCATGATTTTTCTAGACATATCGAATGCCTTCGATAAAGTATGGCACGAAGGCCTCCGTTTCAAAATGAGGCAAATTGATTTCCAGGACACACTGTGGAATTTATAGAGAGTTACCTTTCGAACGGCTTTCAGCACGTTTTTATATGTGGTCAATCTTCTTCCTGGTTACCAGTCGAGGCCGGCGTGCTTCAAGGTTTTATCCTGGGTCCCCTTCTTTTTTGATATATATGAACGACACAACTGATGATATATCATGTGACATTAAATTATTTGCGGACGATATCAGTGCACTGGAGACTGTCCATAACCGTATTAGGTCTGCGGAAAGATTATATACCGACGTTGGTAGAATTAATGTTTGGGGTACAATATGGAGTGTCACATTTAATGCCTTCAAATCAGTTGCAGTCCTTTTCCCCTAAGATTATTAAACAAGACCATCCAACACTTTACCTTGGAGTCACTGCTGTACCTGAAGCACATCAACATACGCATTTAGATATTACTTTGACTACGAACGTTGCTTGGCATTCCCCCATTACCCGCATCATTAACAAGGCCAATCAACACTTGCTTCTCGCAAGGCTATAATCAACCACGGTGTGTCGAATACGGAAGTATTGGCCACACCATGGTTGAATATAAATTCTCCGGAAGCTTAACAATAAGAAACTGCAAGAATTTGTACTGGTGCCTTACGTCATACACCCTGTTATCTTCTTCTCAGTGAACTGGGTTGGCAAACTCTCTCTGCCCAGCGGAAATACCAATACTAATATATATATATATATATATATATATATATATATATATATATATATATATATATATATATATATATATATATATATATATATATATATATATATATATATAAATATATATATATATTTATATATATATATATATATATATTATATATATGTATAATGTTACACAAAATTACACCTCAGTACTTGTGTGACCTCATATTTGAAGATTTCACGCGCGCAGCTAATCACAATTTGAGAAATCCTTCAAATATCAGACACGTTCGATTCAAAACTAAACGTTTCGGCATTTCGTTCCTCTAGTCAGGCATCAAACTATAAAATAATCTACCCTTAGCCATCAGACAGTCAGCATCCCTGGATATGCATAAAACTAAATTTGAAAATACATTTTTGTGTGTTGACATTCAACCTGACTATTTTTTATATGGAAAACGCTTTCCGAATATATGCCATACCCAGCTGCGCCTTGGAGTTTCCAGCCTCAACTCACATCACGATTTCAATATTGTCCCGCCTTCCTCTTGAATCTGAACTGCCCCCCCCCCCCGCGCCGAAGATACTTATCATTATTTTCTAGTTTGTTCCCGTTACTCAGTTTCCAGACTCAAATTATTGATCACTGTGTGTCATCTCATGGCCCCTGAAGTGAATCTTACCCTTATTACCTATTGGGCAAGCGACATTTTGATTGCATGTTTCACCAAAGCAAAGATTTGCCCAATTACACAAATAAAGGTATATTTGATGCTGTACAGCTCTTCATTACAGAGACCCGAAGGTTCGAATTTTAAATCTAAATGCCTGCTCCTTGTGAAATTGTCATGTTTAATAGCTTACCTTATCCAGAACACTTCCTATGGCGATTCATATTCGTATTGCAATTGTATACACTTAACATCTTCTTCCGCGATGTATGTACCCTCCCAATGGTAGCATTTTGTTAATATTTTTTATTGTAATGTGATAATGGAGACTGGTGAATATAGAGCATTCATCACGTTCCTGTATTTGAAAGGCCGTACATCAAAGGAAATGTTCGATGAGATGAAAGAGAACCTTATTGGGAGGATGATCCATCGTATGATGTTGTCAAGTACTGACATCGTGGTCGCACATCAGTGGAAACGGCTCCCATTCCCGGGCGACCACATTCTGCCATTGGTGAAGCCTCTGTCCAGAAAATGGAGGAAGCCATTATGGAGGATCGTCGCATAACTGTTTGCCAACTACCCGAAGATGTTAAAACCAGCATGGGGTCCGTGAAAAAAATTATCCACAACCATTTGCAGAAGTTGTCTGTGCGATGGATTCCCTGATTGCTTACATCTGTCCAGAAGCCGGAGATAGTGAAGTGCTCTCAGTCTCTCTTGGCAATTTGCCAAGAAGAACAGGAGGACTTTGTCGCCTGATCACGCAGGGTTTAACATGAGTCCGTCAATACGATCCAGAGACCAAAGTCCAGTCGAAGCAATGGAAGCATCTGACTCACCACCTCCAAAGAAGGCACGTGTCCCACCCTCTGCTGGCAAAGTCATGCTCATAGTCATTTCCTGGCAAATGGTACCACAATTACCGGGACATACTATGCTTCACAGCTGCACAAAT